>PVKE010040082.1:0-14749 GCA_004027555.1 Craseonycteris thonglongyai
TGTTCTTTATCTTCAGTATCTTCTAACAGGGCCTTGAAAAGTCGGTGTTGCAATGGAGCTGCTCGAATAGAGTTGATTATCTTTGTGACTATTTTCATAACATGTTCAAAGGGCAGTATTTTACAACACAAAGCTTCCTGATGGATAATACAGTGGTAGGACATAAAGTTTGAGAATGATTCATCTTTCCTGCAAAGGGCAATAAATCCTTTGTTTTTACCAACCATTGCTGGTTCCCCATCGGTAGTTATCACAGACAACTTATGCAAAGGCATGTTTATCGACCTGGCGTATGTTCTGAAAGTTTTATAAATATCCTCACCTCTCGTCTGTCCTTTCATTGGTAATATTTGCAACAGCTCCTCTTTTACTGTGAAGTGACTAAATACCATTCTCACCATAACTGCCAACTGTGCGGTGTGTGATATATCTGTTGACTCGTCAAATTGCAGAGAGAAGCAGTCACATATTTCCAAGTCAATCTTTAACTGAGTTTGCAAGTCTTTTGAAATTGCGTGTATTCTTCTTGTGACTGTGTTATTTGACAACTGTAGGTCTTGTATCGCCGACATAATCTCACGTTGTTAAAATATTCCTCAAACAAACAATTGGCAGCAGTCAGAAATGCTTCTTTGAACAATTCACCATCCTGGAAAGGATTTTTCTTCTTTGCGAGCGTGTGAGAAATTTTGAAAGAAGCAATGGTTGCCTTTTTAGATTTTTCCACATGTCTAGTGAAAACAGTCTGTTGAGTAGTTAAATTTCATTTTAGTTGATTTTTTTTTTCTTTCTTACTTCAGATTTAAGTGGATAATTCATATCAAAAGTGGTATGACTTGTCTGAAAGTGACGTTCAACATTATTTTTTTTCGGCACTGCAATACTACTGCCACACAACAGGCAAACGCATTTACCTTTTAAATTCATGAAACAATATGATTCCTCCCAGTCTGTGTTAAAATTATAGGTTCGTTTTCTCTCATTTGGTCCACTCATTTTAGGACTAAAAAAATAAAAATAAAAATAAAAATAGTTATAGAACTACAATATCATATCAAATTGCCACCATAATAATAGATTACCTACCTCGCTATTAGTTCATTTAAAATCGAATATATCAAAACACTGTGATCCTAGCTAACCGTCACGACCCGATCAGTCCAGCAACCGCAATCCAAACGGCAACTTGGCGCCTCCCGGTTGGGGGGAGGAGAGTGTAAAGAGCGCAGCGGCTACACAAGACGCGACATGTACAAAGGCGACAGCTAGGGAAACACTTATCCATACGATATCGCAAACATACCAACGAATATAATAAACCTGTGTAGATACTCCAACAATATTTTAAAATTCTAACAAATATATAAAAATAAATGATAGTTTTACTTAGTGTTTATGAAAAACTTCTGATGCAGTCAAATAATGGCGGGCGCACACAAATCGGGCCGTGGGCGCCATGGTGCCTGCGGGCACAAGGTTGGGAATCCCTGAGATAAGGGAATATCAGGATGGCTCGGCAAGTTGAGCACTCACTTTGCTTCCCTAGGGTCCAAGGATCAAATCCTGGCCCTGGCCTGTGTGAACCCATGTGCTGAACTGGGGTGTGCCTTCAGTTCAGTTCTTCCTGGGGCCCATGAGAGAGGCCCCCAGCCCAGCCCTGCGCAGCCCCGCATCCACCTGTGGAGTGAAACTATATTGAAAACTAATGACATACAACTGTGGAGACTGCTCTGGGCCTTTCCCCTTCTCTGTGTCTCTCTCTGTCAAAAAACAAACAAACAAACAATAAAAATAAATCTTTAAAAAATAGAAAATAATATAAAGTTGTCATGGAGTTTTTTAGCAAATTTTCTTTTAATTACTTCAATTGTTATAGTCCTATTATATTGTTATATTTTTTAATTATTAAAATGCTTTGATTTCTACTTGAGTTCAAAGACGGCTTTTGAATGTGTAGTGATTTATTTTTTTTCTATAATAATGGAGTGTTATTGTTAATGGAGGTAGCAAAGCATTTATCTCGTAGGAAGCAATATTACTTCAAAATACCAGGATGGCTAGATAATTGCTGATGTAGTCACTATAACAAACCAAAGAGACAAACAAAACAAACCTGGACAATTAATTTGTGCTCAAAGGTTTCTTGGGGACAGAGTTATAATAGAATGACTTTAGGCTATTGCAGATGGGTAGTTGATTTTCAGACCCTGAACAGTGGCTTGTTTTCTGGAATAAAAAGTAGAAAAGGAGGATATAACTATAATTCTTATGTAGTATAGGTTCCCCATTGTCTTTTGTCTTGTTTTGAGCGGTTGAATCTACTGTGTTTGACAAGGGAACGGGGTTCTGTGGCAATTTGTCTCAATGCTTCCTCTGATGTTGTTTATGTAACTTTCATGCTAGATTAAACAGAACTTTGGAATTCCTGAAGGGGCAAAGATAGTGGGTAAAGACCTCACAAAATAAAATAAATAAGAGTGTAAAGTTGAGAGAAAAAGATCAGGAGGAAGACATAGACACAAAAATATTGGCAATAGTTTTCTTTGCAACATTATTTTTTCTTGTGGTCTATTTCTGGATATCACCTGTTTTAGAATAACTTTAGCTGTTGTAATAGACAACTCCTGATATGTTAGTGGCTTGCCACAATAGAAATTTATTTCTTACGTATGGTAAGGAACAATGCTTCTTGTGGACTCAGACTTGTGCAGTCTCTAGCATCATTCAGCTGTGTGTTCTTAGGTTACCCTGGGCATAGACATATAGTCATCAGATAAGATAAATAAAGAATAAATAAGGAAAGAGAATGGAAGGTCAGAGGGGAGGATTCTTTTTTCTTTTTTTATTGGCCCACACAAGAAGTATGAAATGTTATGGTTTATATCACTTCTGACCACATTTCTTAGGCAAGAGTCAAGTCACATTTTTACACTTAAAAGCATGGGACGGGCAGAAACATGTTTGTGAGCTCAGAAGAAAAAGTACACAAATTTGGTGACCAGCCAATCTCTGCTACCCTGTCCAAAATAATTTCTCAAGAAATACAAAGAACCAGAAATTCCCAGAGAGATGTACATAGGCATGTCACTTGGGTAATGATGTGATTTGTCTAATTATAACATTTTATAGTAGACAAACTATATCAAAACTATTTTCAATCACTAGAAACCTTAAACAGAAAATGAAATAAAAAAGGGAGGGGAAGCCGGGATGGCTCAGTAGGTTGAGCATTTGCTTTGCAACCCCAGGGACTGAGGATTGAGTCCTGGCCCCAGACCATGTGGACCCATATGCTGAAATGGGGTGTGCTTCCCATGCTGGAGGCCCCCAGTTCGGTTGTTGCCAGGGCAGGCTTCCCATGTGGGAGGCCTCCTGTTCGGCCCCTGATTCGTGGGGCCATGTCTCCCCATGCTGGAGGCCCCCAACCCAGTTTCTGCCCTGTGCAGCCTCTGTGTGGAATGAAACCATGTCAAAAACTGATAATGTACAACTACGGAGACTGCTTTGGGCCCTCTCCCTTCTCGCTGTCTCTCTCTCAAAAATAATAAAATAAATCTTAAAAAAAAAAAAAGAGGGGGAGAATTTTTTGTTTTGTTTTGTTTTTTAAGAGTAACGTAAAAGTTGGGGGGTAGTTTGTAAGAAGAATGAGGTATTACTGCCAGTCCATGAGTCTTAGACTCCCCTGGTTTACTTCATAACTTCAATGATACTAGGACTTTTTATTATTAAGCACTTACAAAATCTTTAAGCACCAATAGACACTCTTATGGCCTTCTCTCTTTTCTCCTTATTGTTTCTTGTGCCACTAAGTGACTTCATTACCTTGTTCTAGGTCCAGTGTCACTTTCTCAATGAGAAATAATTCTGGTTATTTATTTCATTTCATATTCCCAATGGTTTCAGGTGAAAATTTATATTTTTGTGAAAAAATTACTAATACTTTTAGTGTCACTTTTATGAGGTTTGAAGAGTGAGCAACTGCCATTCTTATAGTGAAAACCATTAATTAAAACAAAAAAATGAGAGTTTAAGGATGAATCCTTTCTCTCCCCAAAAAACTTCACGGGTGAAATAAGAGAATGACAGAAGAGGAGTTTTTAAATTTATTTTTAATATATTTTTTTAGATGAAAAAATAAAACAGGTAACACAAAGCAGTCAGAATTATTAAATAGGAACTTCTCATTTTTAAAGATTTGCTGTTGATTGCTGATTGGCCACCTGCATACCTTTCTAATATTCAATCTACAAACAAAGGGGATGTCTTATCACTTCTTCCTGTTTGACTTTCTTGTGACAAAATACTATATCATGTTGTTGAATTCCTAAGATTGTCTGCCTACGCAGACCAGCAACTATCTCAAGTAACTAATTCTATGACTTCTATGGATTTGTGAGGAATAACTAGCCTTACTCAGGAAAGCCACTCTAAAATAGAAAGCTATTAAAAAGCAGTGGGGATATATTTTTTTGAATGCTAATGTTTTGAACAAGATCAAATTAGCAATTTCAGGGTGTATTATTGTTTTCTCATGAATGACTAAGCATTTAATAATCTTTGACAATGTGTGATTACAAAGAAGGCCGCAATGTTCTCATTCTTCCAAACTAGCTACTGAAAAGGCTATGATTTCCTCTGACACAGAGAGTGTTTCCTGCTTAACTTCTGATCAGTTGGACAGCATAAAGTTGGCCTCCATTTGGCCTATGTTAACTAAGTGGCCTGTTTGATCTGAATTGGGTCCTGGGCCATAATACAGAAAAAATTCTTTCCTCTAGTTGTTACATGAATATAGTTCTTGCTTTGGTGGAATTAAAAAGACAGGAAGCCATGGAATCTAAGGTGTCCCAAGTTACCTAAATGTTCCTAGCAGAGATTTTTAGTCAGTATGAATATTTTAAAAGATTTATTTATTTATTTATTTATTTATTTATTATTATTATTTTGACAGAGAGATACAGAGACAGAGAGAAGGGAGAGGGCCCAGAACAGTCTCCATAGTAGCACATCATTCGTTTTTCCACATAGTTTCATTCCACAGGTGGGAGTGGGACTGCACAGGGCTGGAACTGGGCCGGGGTCTTCACCCTGGTAAGAACTGAACTGGAGACACTCCCCAGTTCAGCATATGGGTCCGCACGGTCCGGGACCGGGATTCGATCCTCGGTCCCCAGGGCTGCAAAGTGAGCGCTTAATCCACTGAGCCATCCCGGCTTCCCCGATATTTTTAATGTACTTTTTATTTTCACAAGTCCTTATGCTTTCTTAAGATTTGCTTATGCTTAAGTAAAATAAAATTTTTTCTTGTTTTCTTAATTGCTTATATTTCAGACTCTGTCTCTCTCATATATATATATATATATATATATATATATATATATATATATATATATATTTCTCTAGCTTTTATTTCTTCAGAATATTTTATTATAAAGTAGTTCTATAGGTCAAGGAAATGAATAAAGGATTAAACCATGAGATATACTCATAGTTGCAGAAGACACTGTAAACGATTATTAATAATTAGTTCATATAGCTATTTAACATATAGTGCCCATTCATTTACTGATTTATTCATCAAACTCATAGTGAGTGCCTAATATATGATTTGCCCTTTGCTATATATGATGGAGATAAAATAGCAAATAAGACATAGCCACTGTCTTCAAGGATCTTACAGTCTAGTGAGAACAAAACAAGACAAAAACACAAGAATATAACTTGAGAAGTATGCTCAGGATATTTCAAGGTACAATGGGAGAGAAGCAGAGCAGTAAATAATACAGATTTGGATAGAGTGGGGAATCAGGGATGCCTCTGGATCTCAGATAATTTAAGGTGTTATCAAAGTGCAAAAATCTAAGTTTCCAGAAAGACTGGCATTTGCAAAGCCTTTCAGACACAAGAGAAAAATGGCAGTTTGGGAAACTGCATATCAAATAAGGTTGAAATGTAAAGTTCGAGGAGAAAATTAGGGAGAAAATAGAAAGAGCAGAGATTGGGATAAAATGAGCCTGTGAAGAACCTGGCATACTTTATTAAGTAATTATCCTAAAAGTAAAATATACAGAGTCTGGAAGACTTATGAAAGGGTGTGGCATGGTCACACAAACATTTGAGGCAGAAAACTTTTGTTAAAGAACAGGAGGACAAAAGGGAAAGGAGGGATATTACGGTATGTTGCAATTATTTGGAAATAAAATGGCCTAGAGAGATGTAAAGAAAGGACTATATGGATGTGACAATAATGAGCCACAAATAGCAGACACGTGTGACTAGATATAGGGGTTAGAAAGAGGGAGAAGTAGAGGTGATTCTCGGGTCTTGCTCGGGGAATAATAGTGTGGGAGCTGGTCTGGAGAACAAAGAAGAAAGGTTGGGGTAGGAGATGATGCTGAAATCTGATGTGGAGTTGTTGAGTTTTAGATGTGTATGGGCACATCTAATAATCAATTAGCTACATTGGTATTCCCTCAAGGGACAGGTCTGAGCTGGATCAAGAGCTTTAGGAATAATTGAAGTGTAGGTGGTATTGAAGCGATTGATGCAGATTAGGCTACTCAGTTCATGAACATGAGACACCATCCCTCCTGCAAGAGTTTATCATTCAAGAAATAGGTGGGAAAAAATGGAGCCCTGAAAGGAGACTGAGATGGAGTGGGCAGAGAGATGGAAGGAGAATTAAGACATACTACTGTCATGGGAGACACAAAGGAAAAGTTATCAAACTGAAGAGAGTGGTAAACAGTGTCAGGTATTTTAAAATAGCAAATAGGTAAAGAATGAAAAGTGCCCACTGTGTTTACCAGTAAAAAAAAACCTTGGTGCTGCTTTTCAGAGCAGCCTTATGCACATTAATTAGCATCACTTTGTTTCCTTACTACGGTCTATACCTATCAGCCACTTTACCCAGGGTCGGTAAAATGGATGTAATACAAATCAACCAGAACGGGAAAACTCTTGTGGCCTCAGGACAGCAAATTTTATTAAAATGTCTTTTTTCATTAGTCTGACAGTGTGAAACAAGATGTATAACAGTTGGATGGAAGATACATACACACAGTGCCAAGTTGTATTTCTCAGCTTAAAAGTACAAAGGGAGGTTTTCTATTTAGTTTCTCCCCCCCTCCCTTCTTTCATTCCTTAAATCAGGGGTGTCCAACCTTTTGGCTTCCTTGGGCCACATTGAAAGAAGAATTGTCTTAGGCCACACATAGAGTACACTGACACTAATGATAGCTGATGAGCTAAAAAAAAAAAAAAAAAGTTGCATAAAACAATCTCACAATGTTTTGAAAAAGTTTACAAATGTGTGTGGGGCTGCATTCAAAGCCGTCCTGAGCTGCATGTGGCCCGTGGGCCGCAGGTTGGACAAGCTTGCCTGAAATTATTCTTAAAATATAGTCCCTATCTCTGACAGATTTTTATCTGGTTGAAAAGAAGGGTCTTCTCCTATATTTGCTATTTATTAATAATACAAGTAATTTTATGCTTAAATAGCAAATGATTGCCAGATAGTCAGAGCACTAGTTCAGAATGAGGACATTTTTTCAGCCTATGAATGTCTAGGAAAATCAGAACTCAAGCTGAGACTTGAAAGATGGAAAATAATTGGATCAGTGAAAAGGAAAGAGGGTGGCCTGAGAGGTGGTAATGAGTCATTCGAGAGGCCAAGCTGTCTGGAGGGGATAGTTCACGATAGAAGTAGTAGAAGTTATCCTGGAAGAATTGGTCAGATTCCATGTGGAGAGCCTTGAATACTGGAGCCTTGAATACCTAGCAGTGTGCATTTTAAATCTACTAGAAAAAGCTACAGGCAGTTAGTAAGCAGTAAATGAAAGCCTGTTGAGAATGATTTTTAGGATAGCTGCTGGAAGCAAACTGAAGAATGTCTGTGCTGGATTAAAGGCATGCATAGGATGGACTTCATCTGAGAAAGCTACCAAGGAAGAGTTCTAGATTTATAGAACAGATATGAGGAATGAGAGAGAGACATAAGACCATGTAGGAAGCTGTAGGAGCACCAACTCAACAAAAGGAACCTTTTAGGGGACAAAAAGATTTCAGTGTGGAGTATTTTGAGTTATTGGTAAGATATCTAAGTGCAGATATTTATTGACTTTGAAAGATGGAAAACATTGTGACCAAAAATGATCGTTAACTTGGGGGTATATTCTCTGTACACTCTACTGCTGGCATGGTTGGAGTGCGGAAGCTCCTGCAAAATGGCAAACAGATAAAGACTGAGAAGAATCCACTGGGTTTTTCAATAAAAACAGGCTTGGTGTTTGTATCAGTCAGGGTTCTCCAGAGAAACTGAACAAATGAAATGGATCTTGAGGTGATTGTGCTAAGCAAAATAAGTCAGATGGAAAAAGTTGAGAACCATATGACTTCACTTATATGTGGATATAAAATTGACAGTAACAAATGAACATGATAGACCAACAAATAAAAACTCATAGACACAGACAACAGTTTAGTGGTTACCAGCAGGTAAGGGGGCATGGGGGAAGGTAAAAGAGGGCAAAGAGGGTCAAATATATGATGATGGAAGAACTGACTCTGGGTAGTAAACATACAATGCAATATATAGATGATGAATTATTAAAATGTGTACTTGAGACCTGTATAATTTTACAAATCAATGTCACCCCAATAAATTTAATAAAATAACAAGTAAATAAAATATTTAAAAAAACAATGTCTCTGTCTATAGAGATTTATTTTAGGTAATTGGCTCATGTGATTTTGGGGGCTGCTAAGTCCAAAATCTGTAGAATAGGACGTGGTTTCGATGTTATAGTCTTGAAGCAAAATGACTTTTTCTCTGGAAAACCTCAATTTTTGCTCTTAACGCCGTTGACTGGTTGAAGAAAGCCTACCCACATTATGAAGGGTAATCTGCTTTACTTAAAGTCAACTGATTGTAAATGTCAGTCATACTTATAAAATATCTTCCCAGCAACATCTAAACTAGCATTTGATCAAACAACCAGGCACCATAGCTTAGCCACGCTGACACAAAAGTAACCATTATGATGATTTTTTCAAATAAATACCTCTTTGAGCTGCAATGCTTCAGATTCCTGCCAAACATGCACCTCACACATGTGCTTTAGTGCTGTCTTCTCTTTCCTCTGGAAATTCACCCTCCTTCCTCCTTCTCCTCATTTCTTGATGCAGCTTTTATATTTCATGTGCTTAGCTTAATACTAATAACTTCGGCCGTGATGTGTAAAATATACATTCTTCACTTGACAAGCATTCTTCACTATTAATTATGCAATACATTTAATTGGCGGTTAGAGTTCAAAGCCCTTTCATGTAGATCGTTTGATGCTACAACCCTGTGAAATAGGTAGCGCCAATAGTACTGGTCTATTTTATTCACTAGGTGTGAGTAAGACTTGGAGAAGGGGAGTAACATACTCATAAGAGTTGTGGTCTGCACTAAACTCTAGAATGTTTATAGTTGATCTGTGGGTGACATAGAAATACAGGTCTCCAAACTTTTTAGAGAAAGGCAGCAAGAGAGTCTCTCCTACTTGACAGTTGAGAATGAAACACATTTGAGGAAAACTGGCTTTTGGAACCTATGTAAAAGAAAGCGTTTGGTGATAGCATTTCTGCTGCCCAAAGCCCACATTCAGATTCAGGAAAAGGACAAAAATGGAACAGCGGGGGCTGACCAGGGACTGAGATGAGCATGAGTCAAGAGGTCCAAGGGTTGCAGACCAAACCAGAGAGGGGCTTGCTCTTCCTAATCACAGCCTCACTGTGCTCTCCCTCCCTCCTAGCTCCTGACCTGTCACATCATAACAGTGTTCTGTGAAGGGAGAGCAGAGACAGGAAAACTAGGGCATCTATACAAAGTGGCTGAATCACCACTTCCTTACCCTTAATAAACAAATGAAATCCATATTTGTATAGCTAACCCACTGAAAAAGGAGAATGTTTGGCAGGCACAGTAGAAACCCAATCTGGAGACTACAAATTTAAAAACAATTATTTTAAATTTTATATCACAAACTTCCTTTTGGAGGCTTCCGCCGGCTGCATCTATGTTCAGATATTCTTCTGGGAGTAGAAATATAAGCACTCCAGAGCTTTGTGCTGCCCAGAGCCATGGATTTTATGGGACACATGAAAGCATACTTTAGTCCTGTACTGCAGACATTTTCTTTTGTTCTGATATATAATTTCGTTCAACGGTAGTAGACACACATAGTTTGTCTTTTGATTTGCAGTTTTGGGAACAATTTCAACGTGTTCCCTTCCAGGGCACATTACTAACAACCAATTGGCACACAGTTTCAGTCTTTTTCACAGGTAAGAGTGCAAATTGAAAGAGTGGATTAGAGAGTTCTCTGCAGGCACCCTGGATAATTTATCGCCCTTCTGTTGTAATGGCTGCATGTATATATCTTTCACCCTATGTAGCCTTCCATTTAGACTTCTAATCAATGGTAAAGAATAAGAACTGGTTTTTAAAAACCATCCCTTGGAGTGGAATTAATCAGCTTGTGGTTTCTTTTCAGGTACTCTGACCATTATCCAATATGGCCTATATATCCTCTGACAGGAAATGACCTAAACTTCCATTTCCAGTTGTGGGGTTATTTATCCTGATGCCCCCCTCTAAGTCCACTCAACCCTCTACTTTGCATATTAAAGTTAAGCCTCTAATCATTGATTGATTCTTCATGTCTGTCTGGGATGTTTATCTGGCATTGCAATTACATACAAATTTCCTTTGTACATTATATGGCATGAGTTGAAAAGAAATTTTTGAATTCTTATATTGTTTACCAGTTTGAAAGTTGTGTGAAAGATGAGGATTTATTCTTTTGCCTGACTAGATCCCCTGGGTTTTATTTGTTAAGAATACTATGTTTCCATAGACATTAACTGCCCTGTTTAGAGGGGGAAAAGTTCCCCATTTTATCATAGTTTGAGAATGTTAGTAGCGCTTAGGAGGAGAGACTTTGCAGAGCATAAACAAACTGATGGCACTTTCAGATCATTGAAACATTTTGAACATAATGAAAAATTGATTGATCTTGTATCAAATATCATAATTTGTAGGGAAAAAAAAAAGCTCACTACAGAAATTGCATATTCCCTATAATATAAAGTTTCCTATGTGCATGTAAATGATCAAAACCACAGGCAAATGAGTTTGGAGGGAAACCACCTCCTATTCATCATCGTGAAGAAGGGAATCTTTTATTTTGTCATTAAAAAGTATCATTAAAGAGGAGGCAGTTGCTTTCATTCCTATTTATTTCTAGAACTTTCCAATACTTTCTAGAAACTCTAATAATGAAAGTTTCTCAGGCATTTTCTTGGCTTGTGTTCTGTTAAAAATAAATAGGAAGTTTTCATTCACGTAAATTATTATTGAAAATAGACCTGTCGTCTTTCTCTGTAGTAGTAAAAACTCAGTCTTTTGCCCTGAAGTATAGAGATTACCAAAATGTAACCTATTTTAGTACTTCCATTGATTTGTAATACCCTCATCATATTGGCAGTAAATTGGACTTCATAGACAATGTAAGCATTTCTTTTGGGAAGAGTTCTAATAACAGACAAAGGGGCTGGTTTACATTAGAATGTTTCTTGTTTGAGGACTGGCTGTCAGCCTCATTTCAGGAGTGAAATGTTTCCTTCTACATCTTTTTGCTCACTGATGGTAGTTAGAGCAGGTGGCTTATGATAAATCAATGTGATAAATCTATTTAAAAAGATACCTCTTTTGCTACATATTTGTTCTTGTCCCACTTTGTGCTAGCTAGCCTTTTAAATACATTAGTATACCTGCAATGGTATCCAAATAGTACCCTAAACTCCAGATCTTCAAACTTCTTACTTTTAAACTATAATCCAAACTAGGTAAATGTTTGGCCATATTCATTAAGGGTATCAAGTAAAGCCCAGTAATATAATAGTATATGTTACTCATATAAAACTAGCTCCTTGTCTAACATTCAAATATATATGTTATGGGGTACTAAATGCCCCATCATAGAATACTAAGTTCTAATAATTTGCATTTAAAGTCTTTTATGTATTTAACAAATTTAGAAATGAAATATCTGTAGCAATTGACCAAGATCTTATTAACTCTTCAGTCTGAATGTCTTGTAACTCAAACTTTTCTGCTAAGTAGAAAAAAAAAATTTTTTTTTTTAAGGAAGGATCTTTTCCTGAGATTTTTATTTTTAAATAATGGCTTATGGGGAAGTCAGGATGGCTCAGTGGGTTAAGTGCTCGCTTTGCAACCCCAGGGACTGAGGATCGAATCCTGGCCCTGGCCCATATGCTGAACTGGGGAGTGCCTCCAGTTCGGTTCTTACTGGGGTGAGACCAGTTCCTGCCCTGTGCAACCCCGCACCCACCTATGGAATGAAACTATGTGGAAAAACCGATGATGTGCAACTATGGAGACTGTTCTGGGCCCTCCCCCTTCTCTCTCTCTCTCTCTCTCTCTCTCTCTCTCTCTCTCTCTCTCACTCTCTGTCAAAAACAATAAAAATATATCTTAAAAAAAATAATGGTTTATTAGCTTCAAAAGCTTCAGAGTACATAAAATACGAAAGTTAAAGACTTTTAGTTGGTGAGAACATCAAAGATTGAGTCCAAGTTTTTTCTTTATTTTTAAAATTCTTGAATTTACAGTGGAACCCAAATAGAAATTTGAAGACATGGTCACAATAATAGAGAACTTTTCTACAGTAATGAAAATGGACATATGAATAATAGTATATAATATGTTTTATCTAAATCAGTTTATTTCTAAGGGAATATTTGTAAAATGCTCCATATTTTAGAACAATCAATTCGTCAAAGTCATCATATCACATCTGTTACAAAGATTCATCTCTTGCTGAACTATAGCCAATTAATTTTCCAGAAATGACATTTTTCACAGTTTCTTGTGTTATAATCATCACGGCACAAACCACATCAGGTGTATTTCTTGAGTGATGCTCAAGATGAATTAGTTATGTGCATTGTTTCTACAAATGGAGTTCCAGTTTCTTAAGAGAAATAAGACCTTTTAGATAAAGATGTCTTTCCAGTTTCAACCAGCTATGAAGTTTTACATTTTTGTTTTTTAAATACTTGTGTGATTAAGAAACAAAATAACACTGTGAAAGAAGTCTATTTCCTACTTTAAAGTAAGATCTTTTAATTATTTGAGTTAAACCTCAAATTTGTTAATCTTTAATTGCTTATGTTTTATCTTAATTTAAATGCAGAGTGAAGAGAAAGTTTGGGGATTGATTTACTATTAAATTGAATTAAAATATTTGAACAGTTTAGT
The DNA here is from genome assembly GCA_004027555.1 of Craseonycteris thonglongyai. Classification (NCBI taxonomy): domain Eukaryota; kingdom Metazoa; phylum Chordata; class Mammalia; order Chiroptera; family Craseonycteridae; genus Craseonycteris; species Craseonycteris thonglongyai. The sequence continues at coordinate 13,331 of PVKE010040082.1, forward strand.
ATTATTTATAAACTCATTTTCTTGCTCTTTTGGATTCAAATCTTAATTAGACAAAATTAATATTTGTGCAAGTGAAGGAATGAAAGTTAATTATAAAGTGATGTAAGATTGAATGATATTATGTTTGTTGAAAAGGATATTGCTGCAAAAACAAATTATGGTTTGTTGTTGTTGTTGTTGTTCTACAAAGAAAACTGATTGTTCAGTGTTGTTAAATGGATTTAAATATCTCTCATTCTTTACCCACTCTGGACTTTTTATGAAAAGGAAAAAAAATTTTGAATCCTGGGAAATTTCTACACCAGGAAAAAGGGCAAGTAAATGCTATTCTCTGGGATCACAAAGCAAAGTGGATTCAAATTTATTGTTGCTTTCAGAAATTTGAAAATCTGAATCATGGTTTGGTTGGATTGACCCTTCTCTTCTGATTGGGACTGCTTTTCATCGTTCCTGCCTGCAGTTGCAACATGGCCACACAAATAAGGTCACCAGATTCCATTGTACACAGGGTGTTCCTGTGGGAATATACACAAGAGCTAAAGGAGCCCGGAATTGTGCTACACCTGCTCTTTGACATCAGTGAAAAATTCTCCCTCTTCTTAATGGCAGAACCAGCTCCCTCAGCTTCCTTTGTGAATAAGGACAGTACTAACTCTTGTGTCCTACTTCATGCTTCATACACCTATACATTCTGTATGTGCATGTGTGTGTGTGCATGTGCATGTGTGTGAACTGAACTGAAACTTCTCTCTGAACTCCCCTTTCAATGAGAAAAAAAATAAATGGCTGAGGTTTGCAGTTTGTCAGAAACTTTGAAAAGATCTCTTTAGCAGACTTTATTCCTGGAAGTTTGGATGGCTTCTCCACCCTTTTCGGAAGGACCTGGTGGGATAGACTAATTTGCTCCACACACACCAATTATTAATACAAACGTGTACCTTGGCCTACTCCCTTTCATTTATACAATTTCAGAAATGGTCAGTCAGCCGTGCTCCCAGCAGGACATAGAACCATTCATGCATGAGAGCTTGTGCTTTATTCTCTCCCCAGTAGCCTCTGAACATGCTGTGACTACAGCCCACAGAACACTATTTTTTATCCCTCAGCAGTTATTTCGAATCATTCAGAAGGAACCTGCCGAGCTTCATCAATAGCCAGTGGCTCTAAAATGCTAAGTTATACTTCCTGTCTCAACTGAGCATATTTATGTTATGGAAAAAACAAAATGTATTCAGTATTCTCCTGAAGATTACATTATGGTATCTACTTTAGTCCTAGCATCATTAATTAAATAACTATCTTAAATTAAGGTGGTTTATTTTTCAATACAGTCAATTTTATAGCAGTGAGAAGAGAAAACTAATTACCGTATTTTCCGGCGTATAAGATGACTTTTGAAACGAAAAAAAGTCAACCGAA
>PVKE010040083.1:0-14738 GCA_004027555.1 Craseonycteris thonglongyai
CACAAACTTTATTCCGCAGACACTGAAATTTCCCAAACTACTTTGACTACTGAACACTTTTTCCCCCAGACTTGTGTTCTTCAGAGCAACTTGGGAAGTGCTGGTTTCAATCCATGAATGCTATAAAAATTCAAATAAGGGAAACTTATCTAGGTTATAGTCTGAGAAATCTTAATGGATAATATGGATTTCAATCAAAACACTAGATGATGGATAGGCTTTGAACAGGTGGATAAATTAAAGGCAAGGAAAGCATATAGGTAAAGAACACATACAAGGCAGGTAATATTAATAGTTAAAATGATTGGACCACAGGCCCTTAGACAGAGTAGTGGAAAATAAAATTTGATAAGTGAGTTTGGACCAATACTAGAGAATTTTATAATGCAAATTAAAGACTTTCTTCTTGACTAAGAAAGTGACATGGTGACATGGAAAAAGTCATATCTTTAAGCAGTAGCCAAGCCATGCTATTTTAGTACATCCTGCACATAAAGAAAAAAAGAATCTGGAATATACTCAGAGAATAACAAACCCAACCTCTCTCTCAACCCACAAAAATGGATTAACGTGATTATGGAAATAAAGATTCAAAAAATGATATTTTGCATAGGAAAGTAGCTGAAACAAGGTAAAGGACGTAGGAAATTCTTAGCACCAGATTAGCACCTCTGCTCAGGCGAAGGCCATGGTGTTCTGATTTAACTTGCAACTCTTTCTGAAGCTCAAAACCCTGTCCTAAAATTTTAGATGCTTTCTCCACTGATTTCCACAGTTTAGAATTATTTTTCTGACCTCTCAACCATGACATAGAGAGAAACATTAAGGTCAGAATATCTTTCAGGGCATCCTACAAGTATGTTCCTGATGCAACCCCATTGCACATTTGTAGGGATCTGTTGTAGAAAGCCAGACTATCCAAACACGGGTTTGAGTTATTTCCTGAAATTTCAGTCTCATTGGCAAATCAGAGAAACTATTAGATATTTTTTCCCATTCTTTGATAGCCTTGTGGCTCTCTGCTATTCAGTCACCAGCTGGATTATGGTCCACTAACGGGGGTGGATTCCAAAGAGACAGAAGGCTGTTTTCCATCCATTCGTTATTTTAATGACAAAGAATCGCCCCATAAGCCTTGTTAAAACCTCATTTAAACTAGAAAAAAATAGAGGCAGCAAGACACTTAGGCAGGAACATGGTCATATCAATATCCATCGAAGCTGAAATAATGGAATGGAAGGAGGTCTAGAGAGACAGTCCTGGGTGGCAGATGACCATTCCAGCGTGAATCAGCAAGAGTTTTCAGCATTTGCTGGCACATTATTTAACTCTCATTTTATCAGAGACTTAAAACCTTGCATATTTGTTCTCAAACTTGACAGTATATGTAGTCAGAAAAACCTTGTATGCCATCAAAATACCGCAAATAAAAAAAAATTGAACAGAACAATAACTCATGCAAGGATCTTAGAGATCATTTGTTGTACTTTTAAAAATCTGTGAAGTAAAGCCTAGAATGGAGAAATAACTAAGGCTCTCCCCAACACTTTTTAAGTGGCCTTAATTTCATCTGAAAAATGATTTGCCAATACCCATTATTCAATTCTTGGCTCTGTCACGTATTAGCTACATGATAGTAGACAATTTGCTGAACCACTTCATGTCTCAGTTCCCTCATCTGTAAAATGGGGATAAAAATAGTTCCTACCACATTATGTTGCTATAAGAATTAAATGAGATATACATAAAGTACTAATCACATAGTACACATTTAATAAATGACAGGCATTACTATTATTCTTTATGATGTGAAATGTTAGCATAATGCACCCAGAGAGTCCCTTCTCTCCTAACCCTCTGTTTCTCAGTCTCTTTCGCTCTCTTTCTTACACAGATGTGTCCTACAAGCAAAGAAGTTCTAATAAAAAGATCTGGATTTCAGTCTCAGCTTTACCACACTCTGTACTGGGTGGCCTAGGTAAGGCAAGTCAACATATCAGTCTAGGCCTCAGTCTCCTCACCTGTAAGATGGAGAAGCGGGATCAGGTGATAACTACAGTCCTAAATATCTCCACCCTTAAGTGGACTCTAAAATCTAGACCATTGACCAGCTGCCCAGACCATTTCCCCAGATTTCCATTCAATAGAAAAGGCTTCTAATGATACTCAGACGCACAGACACTCTCTCTCAGAGACTAAATGAAGGTGGAGCTCTAAGCTCTGCTCTCCACTCCTCCAACATCACTTTCCAGGAGTTCTTCTGAAAACCACCAAACACCTCCCCGTGCTTGGATCAAGCCTGCGCCTGCTGGAAGACCCTACCTGTCTCAGACTCTCTCCTCTCCCAGTCTGCCACAGACATTTACAATTAATTGCCAGTTACCCTCTCAACACTGTGACAACCTCTTTCAAAGAACCTTAGTTACTTGGGGGTATTAGTAGGGGGTGGGGGAGAGAATGCTGCTGAAGAGACCTACTGTAGTCCAATCAGGACATGTTCATTTTTAAAAGCCTTTGCTTTCAATGCATGAATGTCACCAAAAGAGAGAGAATGAAGTCTAGGAATGACATTCAGAGCAGTTGACTCTGTAAGATGGTATATGAAGCCCTACTAGATTTAATTTTTTAAATGTATATGGAGAGTTTCTTAAACACCAGCCGTTGTTCTAAGAGCTTCACCTAGATCACTTCATTGAATTTTTACCACCTCTTGGGAGGTAAGTACTTTATTGTCACTATTTTATAAATTGGGAAACTGAGGCACAGCTCCACCATGATCAAGTCTGTCATTTTCCAACAACCAGTATCTACCTACCTGGCCACTGCAACTAAGATTTAATTTACTAGTCATATTCATCTTGTGTGATTTTTTTCTTTCCTTTAGGCACTGTAATGCTTACTCTGTTAAGGGTTTTAATTGAGCCTCCTTCCTGTCTATATAACAGAAGCATAAAATCATTAAGTACTATTGAAAAACCCTCAACAAGAATATTGATTTTTTTTCCTACAGTTCTTCTCTAACATGTTTATTAATAACCATTTAGACTCATGCATGTTACAATAAATTGACCTGCCATGTGCTGCTAAATACAATCTGAGTGATCTTCACCCAGTTTTCCATCTCAGATGAAATGATACAGTTGTGGGGTGAGAAGTGGGGAAACATTTGTCATTTTTGCTAGTGACTTGAAAGTATATGAATGCAATGATTCTCTCTTTTGTGTGAGTGAGTGTCTTCTTAAAAATACATTATCTTTTAAATTTAAGTGCCAGGCTTCCTGTGCTAGGGTTTTCCAGCAAAACAAAAGCAACAGAATAGAGATGTATGAGGGCTGTCTAAAAAAATCAGCCCTAAATGCCTCTATTTTTCATATTACATGGCTGGATACTTTCCCATATACCGGTAGGTTGCTTGAGTTCAAGTTAATGGAAGAGTCTGCTTACATTTATCCATCTTCTACCAACCCCCACAGGTACCAGTTAATTGAGAGTCTACTACGAATATATCCAGTCTGAGTCTGAAAACCAGGAGCACTGATGGTGTCAGTTCAAATCCAAGGGTAGAAGGACACCAATGTCCCAGCTCCTGCAGTCACCAGAGAGAGCAAATTCACCCTTCCTCCACATTTTAGTTCTATTCAGGCCCTCAAAGAATTGGATGATACCCACCCACATGAAGGAGGGCCATCTGCTTTACTCAGTCGACTGACTGAAATGCTAATCTCATCCACAAACAGCCTAACCAGATATCTGAGCATCCCAAGACCCAGTCAAGTGGATACATAAAATGAACCATTGCTTTTAAAAGTCAAATTGTGTACTAGAAAGTGGTAAAAAAATAAAAAAATTAGATTTTTTTTTTCCTCTCAAAAAATTGAGGGAAAATGGACTATCTTTTGAGTCAAACAACATCCCATACATTTTTCTTTCCTCTATTCATCTATAAAACTCCTAAGGCCAGAAATTATGTTATGAACATTTCTCTCAAAACTTAGACTGGTTCTTAGAATGGAGAAGACAGTATAACTAATGCAGAAAAATATGAAGTCACTAAACATTTGAAGGGAATTATGAGATCAACTTAGTCACACTGAAAAGTAACTCGCAAGCAAAAGTACTTATGAATAGAGGACCCACTGTGTGCAAGCTCGGTATTTAAAGGTTAAATGATCAACTAGAATGAATGTTACCCTTCCCAGAGGCATTCTCACAGATCTTCAGCTCAGACCAAATTCATAGCAACTGTGGCCAACATCTTAATTTTTTGCTCTGCTAAATTACTATGGAAATGAATTTTAGCAACTTAATCCACCCAGCTTAAACTAATTCTTTATTAAAGTGTAACTTTCTCCCATAGGGAAATTTCTAAATCCAACAGATAGAAGCATGAACACCTCCAGTTTGTTTTAATTATTTTTCTTAAATGAAAAGCTGAGCACATTTGGCCAAGGATTAAATCACCTTAGGTCTCACAAATTTGGGATTCTCAAACTAAATCCGTGGTCTCATGTTGCAATTCTCCCACAAATGGAAGAAAACTATTCCGTGTCACTATGGGAAAAGCATTTAAATGACCCAGGAAGGCTTAGGCAAGTTCACATCTCCTAACATTTCTGCTAAATTCAATATTAATATCTTAAAAGGCTATGAATTGCATTTCTCCTTAAATCTCTCAAGGCTTTCAAATGAGCAAAAAGTTATTTTGAAAAGTGAAAACACTCAAAAGAATGAGAATATAAGCCACAGACTGGGAGAAAATATTTGCAAAAAAGATTTCTGATAAAGGGCTATTAACCAAAATATACAAGGAACTCTTAAAACTCAACAATAAGAAAAGTAACAAACTTATTTTTTAAATGGGTCAAAGATACGAATAGATACCTCACCAAAGAAGATCTACAAGTGGTAAACAGGTATATAAAAAGATGTTCAGCATCGTCTGTTATTAGAAAATTGCAAATTAATGAGATAGCACTGCACATCTATTAGAATGGCCAAAATCTAAGGCACGGACAACACCAAATGCTGACAAGGATGTGCAGTAATAGGAACTCTCATTCACTGCTGATGGGAATACAAAAGGGTACAGCCACTTTGGAAGATATTTTGACAGTTCTTACAAACTAAACATCCTCTTATCATATGGTTCAGCAATCGTGTTCCTTGGTATCTACCCAAATGAGTAGAAAACTTATGTCCACACAGTCACCTACATGCAATGTTTATTTGTAATTGCTAAAACTTGGAAGCAGCCAAAAAGTCCTTCAGTAGGCAAATGAGTAAATAAGCCATGGTACATACAGAATAACAGAATATTTGGCATTCAGAAAAAAAAAAATGCTATCAAGCCACAAAGACATAGCGAAACATTAAAGAATATTACTAAGTGAAAAAAGACAATCTGAAAAGGCTATGATTCCAACTATACAACATTCTGGAAAGGCAAAACTACAGAGACAGTAAAAAAACATCAGGGATTGCCAGGAGTTGCAGGGGATAGGAGTATGAATAAGTGGAACACAGAAGAGTTCTGGTTCAGAGAAACTTCTGGATGATACTATAATGGTATATGTGTCATTATACATATATGTTCAACAACAAGGGTGAACCCTAATGCAAACTATCAACTTTTGGTAATGATATGCCATAATGTAGATTCATCCACTGTGACAAATGTACTGCTCTGGTACACAATGTAGTACATGAGTGGGAACAGGGGATATATGGGAACTTTCTATACTTTCTTTTCAATTTGCTGAAAATCTAAAAGTGCTCTGAAAAATAAGGTCTATGATTTAAAACGTTCGAATACTTGCAAAACCTCAGAATCCAATCTCATAATGTGTCTAAGTTCCTTTATGTTTATTTTTTAATATATCTATTTCTACTTAATCATAAATCATTTTATAAAATTCATCCTTCTTTTGAAATTACCTATTAAAATGGTTTTTTTTTTAAGGTGTCTACTCTTTGACCCACCAGTTATACCTGAATGTTATCAGTCCCAAAGAAACATTTTTTACATATGCGGAAGAAATATACATAAGGGTGTCTACTACAACATTGCTTACAATGTAAAAAAAATTAAACCAAAATGTCCATCAGTGGGAGACTAGCAAAATAAATTTATTTCATCAGTACCATGAAATAATATGGAATGAGGTGAAGCTATGTGAGATCATATGACAAGATACTCAAGGTATGCAAGGGTTGTCCGGAAAAAAATCCAACCATTGTCAATATAACAAGAATCGTTACATGGCTGGATACTTTATAGACAGCACTGGTATTATGTGATAAAGTTACAAAATAATACATGTACTGCAGCCTCATGTTGGTAAGAAGCCACATGCACTAAGCAAGTCCATGTAGTTTGATAGCTACCCATATTTATAAACTGAATTGAAAAGTTTTACAAGTATAAGGGAAGCCAGGATGGCTCAGCAGGTTAAGTGCTTACTTTGCAGCCCTGGGAACCAAGGATCAAATCCCAGTCCTGGCCCATGCGGACCCATATGCTGAACTGGGGTGTGGTTCCCATGTGGGAGATCCCCAGTTTGATTCTCACTCCCCGCCCCCCTCTCCCCCAGTTTGGCCCCTGGCTCAAGGGGGCATGTCTCCCATGCAGGAGGCCCCTGGCCCAGTTCCTGCCCTGCGCAGTCCCCGCCCACCTGTGTGGAATGAAACCATGTCGAAAACTGATGACATATAACCAGGGAGATTGCTCTGGGCCCTTCCCCTTCTCTCTGTCCCTCTCTGTCTCTCTGTGTCTGTCAAAAACAATAAAATAAATCTTAAAAAAAAAAAAAAAGTTTTAGAAGGATAAACCTGGAATTGGTATTAACTTTTTAACCTCCGGAAAAAAGAGTAAAGTTGGGAGGAAGGTATACTAAAGTTGACCTTTATTTTATGTTCACCAGTAATGGTTTTTATAATAAAGTATTCATGTACTACTAATATAATTTAAAATAAAATTCAAACCATTGTCCTTTGTAATTCAACTCTACTTTGCTAGGACTTGTTTAAAATCTTAACATTGATTGAATGTAGCCCTAGTATTCAGAATGAGACCAGTTCTAAACCATAACATTATTTTTTCCATCTTTATTTGAGGTATAAGAGAGGAAAAATTATATATAAGATGCACAACAGAATGTTTTGATATATATAAACACTATGACATCATTACCACAATCAAGCTAATGAACACATTCATCACCCCATAGTTACCACTTCGTGTGTGTGTGTACTGAGAACATTTAAGATCTACTCTCAGCAAAGTTCAAGTATACAACAGAGTATCATTAACTATAGTTCCCCTACTGGGCTCCAGGTCCCCAGAGCTTATTCATTCTACACAACTAAAACTCTGTAGCCTGACAACATCTCCCCAGTTCCCCTACCCCCAGCCCCTGGCAACCACCATTCTACTCTCTGCTTCAGTAAGTTCACCTTTTTTTCAGTTCCACAGATAAGTGGCATCATACAGAATTTGTCTTTCTGTGTCTGGCTTAGTTACCTTAGCACAATGTCCCACATGAACAATAACTTCAAAGCAGCCTCAGAAAGATGGAAAAACTAGGTTGAGAGCAAAGCACTTTTATTGAAATACTAAAAAATTTAACTACAATGAGTACACTGACCTCTAATAAAGCATATGTCTCATCACTGAATTCTTTCTACTTGTTTTTTTACATATGTGATCAAGTGAGAGTTTGCTTTTCATTTACTTTCCAAGACCTTCTCTATCGTTTTCTCCCCAAACTACACAGTGCATTATTACAGCAATAAAATAAATCAGATTCCACATAATTCAGCATCTTAGGTATACTTAAAGAGCCAACCCCACAAGAAAGATTTAAGAACTGTGATAAGAGAAGCAGTCTTCAAACCTCTGAGACTCAATGTGTCGACCCAATCTAAAAATGCATTCCTTGTCTTCAAAGTTCAGAGACAAGCTCTGGACTGCATTTTCAATTAAATTTCTGAAATTCCACATAACCATGCTAGACTACAGACACTCTGTCATATTTTTTTACAGTGTGGAATATTTCAACATGATTTAATGGACAGATACTTTGAGAGTGCAGTTTAATGCTATGAGAATCCTTGTAGGCAGATGACAATGGTGTAAGGGCAACTTCTTAAAACCATGCTGTTCGATTATGTTTGGCCACCAAGATAGATTAAATGGCATATGTAGAATTACAGCAGGTTTAGAATATGCCTGGAGCCCACCTTAGGCTCATCTTTTTATATTCTTACATAAGATCATGCACAGCACCATTTATACAAAATCACTCTGCATCAATTCAGAGTAGATACCCAAAGAATTAGGTACATGTAAAGACATGAGTTTTGAAGATCCAATTGTGGAGATGCTGGGATGGCTCAGTGGGTTGAGTGCACATCTTGCATCCCTGGGGTCCAAGGATCGAATCCAGGCCCTCACCCATGCGGACCCATATGCTGAGCTGAGTGGGGTGTGCCCCCATGTCAGTTCTTGCTCTAGCAAGCTTCCCATGTGGGAGGCCCCCAGTTCAGCTCCCACCTCAGGTATGCTTCCAATGTAGGAGGCCCCAGTTCATGGGAGCATGTCTCCCATGAGGGAGGTCCCCAGCCCAGTTCCTGCCCTGTGCGGCCCCACACCCACCTGTGGAACAAAACTATATCAAAAATGTACAACTATGGGGATTGCCCTGGGCTCTCCCCCTTCTCTCTCTCTCTCACTCTCTCTCTCCCTCTCTCTCTCTCTTTCTCTCTGTCTCTCTCTGTCTCTCCCTCTTTCTGTTAAACACAATTTTTAAAAATCCAACCATATAATGTCATTCATTTGATGGCCTTTTATATTTTAGAAATAAAAATAAGTTTGATGTACTTGGACAAAATCAAACACAGAGGATTCTATATTTTCTCCATAAAACAGTGGCTCTAAACCAGGGGCATTTTCCTCCCCAACCCCCTGACCCCCCAGGGGACATTTACCAATGTCTAGAAACAATTTTAGTTGCCACAACTGAGGTAGGAGATTGTTACTAGTATCTAGTGGACAGAGACCAGGGACGTTACTAAACATCCAAAAGGCACAAGACAGTCCCCTACATCTAAGAATAATCAAGTCCAATATGTCAACAGTGCCAAGGTTCAGAAACGTTATTCCAAGTGAACAGTTTTGTAATTTTCCCTTCCACTGAGCAAGTAAACTTCTTCAAAGAGTTATCCACAGTCTCTACCTTGCATCTTCACCTCCCACTCACACCACATCCCACCCAAATCTGGACTCTGCTCCCCTCATCTCAACAAAACAACTCCCACTAAAGTCACCACTGAGTTCCTATCACCCAATCCAGTAAACACTTTTCATCCTATTTAACCTCTTTATAAAAGAATCTTTCCTTTTGCTTCCAGAATCCTAAATTCTCCTGGTTTTCCTCCTGTCACGCTTCCCTGTCTTGTTTGTAAGTTTATCTTCTTCATGTGACTGTTATATTTTAAAGTTCCATGATTCAGTTTCAGGCCTTCTTTCTCTCTCTCTTTGCTCTAAGTTTTCTCAAGGTAACTGGACTAGTTTCCTATAGCTGCTGTAACAAATTATCAGACATTTAGTGGCTCAGAAAAATACACATCTATTATCTTACAATGTTCCAACATGGGTCTCAATGGACTGAAATCAAAGTCTCAGCAGGGTTATGTCCCTTTCTGGAGACCGAAGATGCAAATCTGCTTTCTTGCCTTTTCCAGCTTCTAGAGCTGCCCCTATTCCTTGTTTCAAATACCAGGAAGCTGGTCTATTTTATTTTATTTGCTAGTTAGAATCTCTGGTTGTACAAACAAAAGTCTAACAAATGTAAATGTTATAAAGTCAAGAGGAAAGAAACATGCTCTTTTGGCATCCCGTGATTTCTCCTCTATATATCATTTTCTTCCCCTGAGATAAATTTGGACCACTCTACAGGAATGTGGTTTGACTCTGGTCTCAACATCATTGACAAAAATTATCAGAGCTGCCAATGGCAGTTGTGGACACTCATTGGAAGTGACAGCAGATTTCAACATGGCATTGACTTGCATGACGTTTTTCTAATGCTTAAGGAGTTCGGTCATATGTCATAGCTACTCATGTTAAATGATCTATTAGGTGTCATGATATCCAGAAAGGTCATTTGTCACATTGTAAGCCAGTAGTGTCACCTCTGCTTAATGTGATGTGAAGCCAAACTCCCAAACTAACAAGGGAGAAATTGGCATATGTCACTGCTGACAGATCAAAAGCTGAAGGTCTTAGTTTACACCCATGATTGCACCAATGAAAGCTCCCCACTTTAAGCAGTGCACAAATTAAATGTAGAACAGCTAAAGATTCTGTGATGTAATGGCACTGAATTTTAAAAGTTACATTTTTATTGTCTTCAAGTAATACTCTTATAAGTCTAAAGTAATACCTATAATGAGCACTATTATCACTAAAATGAGTGAAAACCTCTTTTGGGGGGGAGGGGCTACTACAAAATAAAAACTTTTGAGAGGAATAACTGAAAATACTAAACTAAATTTGCCAAACAAGAAAGATTTTAACCATAAAAAAGTCCAAGAGTTCATTTTCAGGTAGGACTGTATGATGTTTGTAAAAATCTCAGGTGATTCCCAAGTTGGCTGAAGGTAACAGCATGTTCTGAAAGATCTAGCTTGAAAGAAAAATCAGCATCAAGTAAGCTGACATCAAGTTCAGTGAAATGTCCCTGAGGAGGGGGGGGAGTACAGACTCTTCACAATTGCTCCAAATAGTCATCACTCGGCTAACCAACAATGGCAATTGTTGGTTAGTTCTTACTAAGTATAAGAAAAAATAACACAAGTTAAATATTTTTGCTAAGAAGTATGTGTATGCATTATAACTGATATATTTTGATATCAGACACAAAGACATAAGCTTAATTCACTCTTAGCCTGAGTCCAAGATATTTAAAAGTCAATAATGAAGTGTGTGCTTTAGGCTGACATTTCATCATCGATTTGTATAATCTTTATATGTTTTCCCTTGTTGTGTGTTTTCCTTGCTACAGTCCAAATAATTTTACCAATAATCTACAAGGACATTAAGATGATTTCTATCACTGAGATACAAGTCACATCTCTTAGAGAACTCACAAGTGTGTAAAATTTTTAAATGGATGAGGATCTTACAGAGACTCAAATCTTCTCACCCTTTAGATGAGCACTTGGAAAGACAAAGCAGTTGCATCACTTTTCCAAAACACACAGTTGCTGCTGAAGCAGCCTGAGACTAGTCTCCCATTTGGAGTTCTGTGCCTTTTTAATACATCATGAAGCCTCCCTCAGCACTGAACTCTTTCAGACATGATTAGTCTTTATAGTCTTTCACTCAAACAGCATGAGTGCCCCCTTACACTTAGACATAAAGAGATCCAAAGAGCACAAACAATAAAAAAGAATCAATAAACTAACATAACTTAGAAGTTGGTCACCACACAGGATATCAAAAACAATATAAAAGACAACCTATAGATGAGAAGGCATTAGTATTGTCATAATTGAAAAAAGGACTAATCTCCAGAATATATAAAGCGCTTCTATAATTAAAACAAAAAACAAACAAAAAAAAAAAACAATAACAGAAAACAATAGACAAAGTATCAAGAAGCAACTCATGGGTCAAAAAACAAGCAAACAGGAAGCTGGGATGGCTCAGCAGGTTAAGCACTCACTTTGCAGCCCCAGGGACCGACGAGCAAATCCCAGCCCTGGCCCATGCAAACCCACATGCTGAACTGGGGTGTGCTTCACATGCAGAAGGCCCCCAGTTTGGTTCTCACCACCACCACCCCCCATTTTGGCCCCTGGCTTGAGGGGTCATGCCTCCCGTGCAGGAGGCCCCCAGCCCAGTTCCCACCTGTGTGGAAGGAAACCATGTCAAAAACTGATAATGTACAACTATGGAGACTGCCCTGGGCTCTCCCCCTTTTTTCTGTCTCTCTCTGTCTCTTTCTCTGTCAAAAAACAATAAAATAAACCTTTAAAAAAACAAACAAATGTACAATAGAAGAACAAGAATATGCTCAACCACATAGGAAAGATGGAAATTAAAACAATAGATAGCATCAAATGTGCAGAAAAAGTTAAAGTCTGACAATGCCCAGTACTGGGAATGCTGTAGAGCTATGGGAACTGTCATATACTGCTGACAGGAGTTCAAATTGGTACCATGACTTTGGACAATTACTGACAGTATCCAGTGAAGTTGAAAATGCTCATACCCTACAATCCAGCAACTTTCTCCTGGATCAGTGGTTCTCAACAAGGAGAGGAATGGCTCACCAACCAAGGGACATTTGGCAATATCTAGAGACATTTTTGGTTGTCACATGTGGAATTGCAAGGGTGGGGGGGAATACTACTGTAATCCAGTGGGTAGAAGCTAAAGACACTGCTAAACATCATACAATAAACAGGTCATTCTTACCCCCAGAGAATTATCTGGCTCAAAATGTCAGTAGTGCTGAGATAGGGAAATGTAGTGGGTTGAATGGCAGCCTCCAAAAGATTTGTCTACCAGGAAACTGTGACTCTGACCTTATTTGGGAAAAGGGTTTTTCCATATGTAATGAAGGATGTCAAAATCGTATTATCTTGAATTATCCAGGAAGACCCAAAGTCCAATGAAAAGCATCCTTTAAAAAGAGAAGACACAGACAGAAGAGAAGGCAGCCATGTGAAGAAAGAGACAGAGATTGGAGTGAGCAGCCACAGGCCACGGAATGCTAACAGCCACCAGAGCTGGAAGAGGCAAGAAATGGAACCTCTGCTAGAGCCTCTGGTGGAAGTGGCTGACCTGGTTTGGCCTTCTGCCCTGCAGCAGAGTAAAAATATTTCATTGTTTTAAGGCACCCAGAGTTTGTGGTGATTTGTTGTGGCAGCTCAAAGAAAACAATACACTGTTCTAGACTTAATACTCAAGAGAAACATTTGCATACAGGGTCGGGCAGAAGTAACACCCCTTTTTTATGCTCTGTTAATCTATACCAAATCTTTTATTGCAAAATCATAAGCATGTAATTCTGTAACATAACAATATCATATTCCAGCTTCAACAAGGGTGTTACTTCTGCCAGACCCTGTATTTGTGGAAGGAGAATGATATCAAGTTGGTTTATGAAAGTTCATTAGAGCAAAATACTTGGAACAACCTGAATTTTTATTAAGAGGAAAATTTAAAAATGTACTCAAGTATATGCACTTAATGCTCTATAGCAGGGATTCCCAACCCCGTGCCCACGGGCACCATGGCGCCCACGGCACGATTTGTGTGCGCCAGCCATTATTTGACTGCATCAGAAGTTTTTCATAAACACTAAGTAAAACTATAATTTATTTTTATACATTTTTTAGAATTTTAAAATATTGTTTGAGTATCTACACAGGTTTATTATATGTGTTGGTATGTGTGCGATATCGTATGTATAAGTTTTTCCCTAGCTTTCGCCTTTGCACACGTCATGTCTTGTTTAGCCGCTGCGCTCTTTAAACTCTCCTCCCCCCAACCGGGAGACGGGAAGTTGCCATTTTGATTGCGGTTGCTGGACTGATCGGGTCGTGACGGTTAGCTAGGATCACAGTGTTTTGAGATATTCGATTTTAAATGAACTAAAAGCGAGGTAGGTCATCTATTATTATGGTGGCAATTTGATATAATATTGTAGTTCTATAACTATTTTATTTTTATTTTTTTAGTCCTAAAATGAGTGGACCAAATAAGAGAAAATGAACCTATAATTTTAACACTGACTGGGAGGAATCATATTGTTTCATTAATTTAAAAAGTAAATGCATTTGCCTGTTGTGTGGCAGTAGTATTGCAGTGCCGAAAAAACATAATGTTGAATGTTACTTTCAGACACAAGTCATACCACTTTTGATACGAATTATCCACTTAAATCTGAAGAAAGAAAGAAAAAAATAAATCAACTAAAATGAAGTTTCACTACTCAACAGACTGTTTTCACTACACATGTGGAAAAATCTAAAAAGGCAACCATTGCTTCTTTCAAAATTTCTCACATGCTCGCAAAGAAGAAAAAACCTTTCAAGGATGGTGAATTGTTAAAAGAAGCATTTCTGACTGCTGCCGATTGTTTGTTTGAGGAATATTCTAACAAGCGTGAGATTAAGTCGGTGATACAAGATCTACAGTTGTCAAATAACACAGTCACAAGAAGAATACACGCAATTTCAAAAGACTTGCAAACTCAGTGAAAGACTGACTTGGAAATATGTGACTGCTTCTCTCTGCAATTTGACGAGTCAACAGATATATCAGATACCGCACAGTTGGCAGTTATGGTGAGAATGGCATTTAGTCACTTCACAGTAAAAGAGGAGCTGTTGCAAATATTACCAATGAAAGGACAGACGAGAGGTGAGGATATTTATAAAACTTTCAGAACATACGCCAGGTTGATAAACATGCCTTTGCATAAGTTGTCTGCGATAACTACCAATGGGGCACCAGCAATGGTTGGTAAAAACAAAGGATTTATTGCCCTTTGCAGGAAAGATGAATCATTTTCAAACTTTATGTCCTACCACTGTATTATCCATCAGGAAGCTTTGTGTTGTAAAATACTGCCCTTTGAACATGTTATGAAAAGAGTCACAAAGAGAATCAACTCTATTCGAGCAGCTCCATTGCAACACCGACTTTTCAAGGCCCTGTTAGAAGA
>PVKE010040084.1:0-14736 GCA_004027555.1 Craseonycteris thonglongyai
GCTCAGTGGGTTAGGCGCTCACTTTGCAGCCCCGGGGACCGAGGATCGAATCCCGGTCCCAGCCTATGCAGACCCATATGCTGAACTGGGGAGTACCCCCAGTTCAGTTCTAACCAGGGTGAGACCCCAGCCTACTTCCTGCCCTGTGCAGCCCTGCGCCCACCTGTGGAATGAAACTATGTGGAAAAACTGATGATGTGCAACTGTGGAGACTGTTCTGGGCCCTCCCCCTTCTCTCTGTCTCTGTATCTCTCTCTCTCTCTCTCTCTCTCTCTCTGTCAAAAACAATAAATAAATTTTAAAAATCTTTAAAAAACAAAAGGAAAATGTATTGCTTGTATCACAGGAGACTGGTGTTGGTGAACAATGAAACAAAGAGGCCACATATTATTTGTGTTAAACTTGTAGACTCTCACATTAGTAGTCTTTTCCTGTGCTTTTCAGGTTGGAGCTACTATGGTGTATATACTTTCAGCAAAATCGGTAGTGACCCATGCAAATGAGGAGATAGACAGTAATTAGAGATGGGACAGACCCCAACATGTCCTTTGTTTGAAGACAGTAGATTCAGTGAGGTACTTAATTCTTTTCATTTTCTTTCCCAGAAGAAAATGTGTTTTTTTCTTCCACCCAAATGTTTCAGTGAACACTGCAGCTGGGCAGCAAGAGGCAGTTTTACATGTGCATATCTTCTAAGAACAATGCAGGGCATTTATCCCTTGGGATTAAAAAAACACCCAGTAACAACAAACTTGAAAACAGATGGTTCTGATACAGTCTGATAAGAATGTAAACAGGAAAATATCTTTGTTGACTTATTTCTTAGTAATCAGTAATAATTAGTTATTGTCTAGAGATGAATTACAGTTTTGATTTCGCAAGCATGGCCATAAACAGCCTCTGAAAAGTGAAACTAAATTTCTGATATTGGTGAGGAATTAGTGACTCCTGCAGAAGCTTCCTCGTTAACATTCCCCCTTGACTGATATAAAAGAACAAAAACTTTAGAGACGATGTTTTCTGCATTATTATGTATTTTCCTTTGTCCTTATCTGATTTAGAAATATACCTCTGTGATCAATCCATGAATGGGTTCTCTTGAAAAATAACTTAAAATTTCTCTACAGCTTAGGGAACTAAAACTCTCCTTCCTCTCTCCCTCCACTTGTTTCTTTTTGTTTCATTTATTTTCTTGTTTGTTTGTTTGTTTGTTTGTTTTGGTCTTCTTATTTTAGATGAAGATAAAATCTTCTCCCTTTAGAGTATGACTGGTGTTTCTATGAACTCATTATACTTCTTTGTCAAAAACATTCTTTTTCTTGACTGCATTTAGATTCAATAAACATTTAATGAATGCTTCCTATTTGCCAAGCCCTGCCAGGCACTGGGTGTACAAACATGAATCAGGCATACTTTCTTCTTTTATTTGACTCATAGTTTAGCTGGAGAGGCAGGTATGTAAACTCTCGTTCAATTTGTTGAGAAGAGGGCAAAGTGGCATAGAGACAAGTGACAGAAGGAATGAGTCCTTGGGAGAAGAGGGAGCTTTACAGAGTTGTTGTTAGATCACTTCTTCAGCGTTGCTGAGCTGAATCCTGGCTGCAGAGATCCCTAGGCTGTGGCATCCTGAATGAGTAATGAAAATTAAAATGACGGACCAGTTCGTTGGACCAGCTAATTGAACACCATTAGTTGTTGGGGCAACACAGAGAAAAGATCATGGGCTCCTGCCATGATACAGAAGTTCTGAGAGATGCTTTTCTTTTAAAATACTATACCTGTAATAGAAAAGTTTGGTTGGATTCATTCATGATAATATGCCATTGGAAAGAATAATCCCGTCTTTACTATGTAATTTAGCCATCTGAAAATATTTATGAAAATAAGCTATTACAGATAGTCTATGAAGTATATTTCAGAAACTTTTGGCATTTCTTTTTTCAACAACATGCAGCAAATATTTAGTAAGTGCTTACATGTGCCATATACTGTGCTAGACATGTGGATTAAGAGAACAAATAATATATGTGACCTCTCCTTATGGAACATCAAATCTGATAGGAAAGGACAATGTCAGAAACTACTCAAATTATTTACTAACTAAAATGTGACAAGCGCTATTGTACATGGTAAAGACTTATTTTGTTGACCAGGCTCCTATTCTTTCTTGCTCTGGTGACAGTACCTTACCGGTAATTGTGTTTTTGAGAACTACCCTTTACCATTGTATGCAACCTTGATAGGACCTTCGATCAAGGCACCCCACCCCGAGCTTATGATCCAAGGTAGGCGAATCAGGTGCTCTTTTTTTGGGAGTGAAGGGGCTCTATAGTTTCACAGTCCAGTAACTCCAAAGTTTATAGTTGTTTCATCCCTAGCTTTTCCTTTGACTCTGAGAGTTATCCTATATTCTTCCAACAATTTGTTAAGTTAATCGGTTTTAACTGCTTACAACCAGTTATTATACTTATGAAACTGCCTTTTCATAAGTATTTCATAAGTATCCTAAAAAATCCAGGATTCAAATAAGAAATAAACTAAATTGTGGCATGATTTTGAGATTTGGTGCAGTTGAAGAGTAGAGAATCCATTTGATTGTGATTCTTGGAATATTACATTTGAATAGCATGAGTTTGATGACATAGGACTAATTTCTTTTTGTGTGTGTCTGCAATAAATAGTATTTCTATAATAACACTATCAGAAGTTATAATAATATTTACAAAACAGAATGAATGTATTATAAACTTGGACAGTCTAAAAGCTATATTCTGACAGAAGTCCGGAGGTGGCAAGTTGTGTTAACTTTCTTATCTTAGGGTGCTAAGGTCAGTAAATATTTTCTAAAGCTTCTAGATCCAGAAATGGAGGGATAATTGCTTCATTTAAAGTTACACAGCTACCCAACTGAAGAACTAAAAAATAATGAATTAAACTAAATTGAGAAGATAGAGAAGGCAGGCATATAAATGAGTGAAAGCTTTCCTCTTTCATGTAGAGCATTCAATAGCTACTGACTGCCTAAGGTTGAAAAGTCAAAAAAGAAAGGTGTAGACATAGTACTTTTAGAGTTAAAGTGGAAACCACTGGAAGAATTTAAATTTATTTACAGTGACTTCCTTTTGGGAGTAAGAAGTTGGTTGTGAGAGAGGGGACTAGATAGAGAATATAATTTGACATAAACTTGGCTGGAGAACATCTGCCATTCTAAAAATATATGAATCATTAACCCAACAATGGCACTAAGAAAGCAATATTATCGTGGGCTGTGTTAAGACGAGTATTATGTGCATCTAGGAAATAATCCTTGTGTAAAGTTATCGTAAGTCAGCTCTTAATTTGAATATTATACTTTGAGTCTGTAATTTAAAACATATGTATGAAAATTGCACCAAATTCATGTATAGAAAGAGGAAATGGTGACAGGGATTGGAAACTATTTACACAAGGAAAGGACGTGGGTTATTTGTCTTGGAGAAGAGAAAGACTGAGGGGAGACAAAATTAACAACCTCTGGGCAGTGAGGTGGAACTGTGGCGAACAATCAGCCTACTCCATCTCACTGGACAGAGCTGAAGAACGCGAGCTTCACCAGACAACCTCAGGATCTATTGTGGTTTTAGACATGGGAACACTTTGTGTTCTATTGGTATGACTGAACTGGGGGAGGGGCTGTCCCAGGAACTTTTGGAGTACTTTAGATATAAGATAGAATCATTCATTTTTCCAAATAAGGGCCTTTACCAGACTTCAGGTCCTTTGGCAATGTAGCAAGTACATTTTATAGTCTGATGTCTGTGAATTTACATATATTAATGATAAAGTAGTCTAAATAGTCCTACCTTGGCTCTGAGTCCCTGGTAATATAATATCTCACTAGGAAAAAGAAATCAATATTCACAATTTTTTTTCTCTCTGAAATACTATTCTAACTACTGGTTCCTTTAAAAATATATATGCACATACTTATACATACTAGTTTATATATTACGTTTTAAAAGAAATTCATGTATTTCTAGACAGAGTAGCAATAAATTTATAGTTTGCGTGATTATTAAAATATTTATGGTTTACTTTTCTACCAATAAAAGTAATAAATTTTAAATGTTGAAAAACTTGGAAAACACAGAAACTACCAAAAAAAGAAAAAAAAAAAGCAACTCTTTTTTATTACAGAGACAGCAAACAGAAACCATTAGCAAATTAGCCCCGCCAACTCCTACCTGCTGCCTGGGCAGTCCCTCTGGGTTTCTTTCTCTCTGGCTGGAATCTGCTACCCTTGGCTTGACCTTTCATGAATGAGGTAAACATGTACACTTAGCTACATTTTCATCTTTCCTGCTCCTATAATTGGATCTCACTTTCCCATTCCCTGACACTTCTGTGTTGAAACAAGGAGTAGAAATGCAATAGAGTACTGGTTTACCTGGCACATAAATCAGGGCTACTCCCTTTGGAAAGCTGGTGGTGTAATCTGTGTCTAGGTAGCTGTGGTCATGGTAGGACACTAAGATTAACATCTGGGTATCGGTTCAGGTGTTTGCATTTGGGGCTGAAGAGGAGCGCAACTACTTGGAGCTCATGCTTGCTTGAAATGTGATGTCGAGAGGCGAGAAGCATGGGGTGAAGGGAAATGACTATTGGTTCTCTAACTAATACGGCTGCCACAACAGGATTCCAGAGTTGAAAGAAATTTAAAAATCGCAGACCACTCTGGTTGCAGATAACAGAGGCATGACCTTATCGGCCTGACCTGTCTATTGAGTTATGCACTTGTCTGGTCTCATAGCAGTGCAATCTTCACATTGTCCATCACCCGTCTCCAATCTTCATAAACTCTTGCGTCAGAAAGATACTCTGGTTTCTCTTGATTTTCCCTGGGAAACAGCTACTCCCTTCTCTATAGCCTCTCCTATCAGTAAAATGGCTATGTGGAATATCCAAGGGCGTTCCTTTGTTCAGCTTAAATCTTTAACCCTTTTCTGCCCACTGAACTCTGCACTGTTGCAGTGTTTGGACCTAGCACACATGTGGAGATCATGTGATCGCTCTGGCTCCACGTAATGAACTCAAAAGAACTTCAGAGCTGGAGGGAAGTTCTAAGGGGTTTTTAAGCTTTTAATTTTCAGATGAAAAATCAAGACCTGGAGAGACAGAATGTCTCGCCCAGGACCATACAGCTGCCTAATAGCAGATCTGAGACTAAAACCCAGGTTATTTCCTAGGATTCCGCTGCTGCCTCCACTAAGGACCATCAGGGAAGACAGCAGCAGTTCTGCATTCTCACCAGCCCAGCCTGTCCTGTCAGCGGTGCAGAAGCTTTCTCTGGCAGGGCCACAGGTCCCTAAAAGTTGACGGGTTAGAATTTAAGAAAAGCTACTATTATTAGATAGTCTCTGTAACCTGGAATGGTTATTTTCATGAATAAATCTATAGTATTATTATTTATATAGTAATTAGAGGTTTATAGAAGATCTATGCAGACAAACGTTTTCTTTTTTAAAAATGAGAAGTATTCTTTTTCTTTATCATTTTAGTCTCTAAATATCTCCGAAAGCTAATGCTTGTTGCCCTTTCATGTGTCAGTCTGCTTATCTGTAAAATAAAGCAATATGAAATGGCCTCTAAGACCTGTTTAGAACCTGAACAAGTTGGATTTCTGAATTTGAATTTCCTAAAGAGTTGAGATCTGGGAACTCAGCCTTGATATAAATACTTCATAATGGAGCCTTTCTAAGATGTATTATCCTCCACCTGCTGGCATAAACAGGGTAGACAGAGCCCTTTGGAATCTCCCCTTGGTGAACCAGGATCAGGTGTATAAGCACACCCTTGTGGCCCAGTTATAGACCGACAGCGATGTCCTCAAGGCCTGAAACAACCTTCAGACGACTGGCTTTTTGAGTACTATTGTCAGACATGATATAATTTCTGAAAAAGCAGAAAAACAACAGGAAGAGAAATGAAGAAGACTCAAAGACCACGAATGAGTGGGAAAATTGGCCAATGGCAGGAAGCCAGGTGTCTTTTTAATACCAAAATGTCCTTTTTTATTTATTTTTTGTCTCTGACATCGACACTTAGCTCCTGAGCAACTTCTTCACAGGCTGGTCTTCGTCTAACATTTGACTGGTTTAACCATAAAGAATGTGAAGGAGCTGACACAGGTGAGGCTTTTGGGATGGGGACAATAAAGAGAACTGGCGTCTCTACCAGGCTTAAGAAGAGCTACCTAAAAGGTGAATAGCTTGTTGTCCGCTTACACTGTTATCTGGGTGTTGACAGCTTGGTTCTCTCATGTAGAATTGTATACATGCTATAATTAATAGGACTCTAAATTCATAAACATTCTCTGACATGAACAGCAGATTTTAATCTTTCATTGTAGGAGCTGTGTGACCTTCTTCCACCATTCCTGATGTCACTTGAGTGAGGAAATGACACACATGCCCTTTGTTTAGTTGGGGGGAGGGGAGGACAGGAGGACAGGAGGAGCAAAAGATTGTCCTCTAGTCATGTTGAAAATCTGTCCATGACACAGCCAACCCATTCATTCTAGTTATTGTCACCGTTGACATCAGCTCTAGTTGTAGAAGCTTGAAAATATTAAAAGTATTATTTATACTCAAATTAGATGCATGCACACACACACATACACACACACATAGGTAAAAATAGACATGCAGATTCAAGAAGCCCAGAGAAAAACAGCTTTTTTATTATATATAATAAAAATGACTGAGGAGGGTAAAAGAGCAAAGAAATGTTTTGCAGGAGTTTTAGAGGGAGAAGAGTGAATTTAGAGAAACTTAGAGACAACAAACAAGAGTTAGATGGAGTTTGGTTGTGTATTATGCATGTACCACTTTTTTACTCTTCCCCACAAACAATGATTTGTAACTATATAAGTTGTCCTTGATTTTGAAGTCAGAATTTAGAGACTCTCACTCACTAGGAGGGGGCTAACCCTCAGTTGAACAGATTTTATTCAGGCTGCATATATTTTCAGTAACAAGAAAATGAAGGTACATTTCTGTTGACTTCTGAAACCCAAGTTGAACACAATACTTGTCACTCTGCCCTTGCCTGCCTCATTGTATCGTCACTTGTGGTCTATTTTACTTAATAGATGTAAAACTCATAAAGCTGATGCTCAATGCTAAGCGAAGGCTCAGCACAAATTAAAAAAACAAAACAAAACTATAAAGAATAGCAGGGGGAAGCCAGTATGGCTCAGCAGGTTGAGTGCTCACTTTGCTGTCCCGGCGACCCAGGATCGAGTCCTGGCGCTGGCCCGTGCTGACCCATGTGCTGAGCTGGGGCGTGCTTCCCATGCGGGAGGCCCTAGTTCAGTTCTTGCCCCCAAGTTCAGCCCCTGACTCGTGGGGATGTGTCTCCCATGTGGGAAGCCCTGAGTTCAGTTCCTGCCCTGTGTGGCTCCTGCCCACCTGTGTGGAATGAAACCATGTCAAAAATTGGTGATGTACAACTATGGAGACTGCTCTTGGCCCTCCCCCTTCTCTCTGTCTCTCTCTGTCTCTCTCTGTCAAAAATAATAAAATAAATTTAAAAACAATAAAAATAAAAAAGAATAGCAGGAGTAGTCTAGCCAGCTGTCTAGTTTTAGAAAATCATTTACCTTTCTGGGTTTTGTCTTCATCTATAAAGGGAGGAAGCTTGAAATTTCTGTGATTCTAAGTAGCCGGGTATTAAGATTATTGATTACCACACCTGTAGGAAAAATTGCATTTTTGGAACAGCTGTGGGTTTGTCAGAAATCGAATAAGAAATTGATAAAATGACTTCTGCTTGTCAACTCGCAAAAGGTGTGTTGACCTTTGTCACTTCCAGGCAGCTGATTAATGAATCACGGACCAGTTGTGCCATCCTGGCTTTGCCATGAAATCCCTCCCACTCTGGGGCATGGGCCAGATTATACCACGGAAATGTTAAGGGAGTAGGGCGGCACGTTTGCCAAAGGGAACCCAGAATAATTTTATGCTTCCTTCGCTGTGGAAGTGGAAAATTCCATTCCTGTGAGCAAGACCATCCCATGGCTCAGGATGCACTTTGTGTGTTAAACGTAAGATTTCCGGTTAACCCTCCTGTGTTTGGCTCAGGGTTCATCAAGGAGCCCTTTCCTTAGGATTTGGCTGGCTAGTCAGATCTGCCTATAGGGAGAGAATAAGCGGGACTATTTTGGTTCTTGTGACAGTTATAGCTCATGATAAATATTTTAAAAAGAGTAGA
This sequence comes from Craseonycteris thonglongyai, assembly GCA_004027555.1. Classification (NCBI taxonomy): domain Eukaryota; kingdom Metazoa; phylum Chordata; class Mammalia; order Chiroptera; family Craseonycteridae; genus Craseonycteris; species Craseonycteris thonglongyai. The sequence continues at coordinate 8,251 of PVKE010040084.1, forward strand.
CAGTATTAATGTGGACAGGGGATTTAAAGGGTCCCACAGGGGTGGTGAAACTTTTGGCAATTGAGTGCCAAAGTTTATGAAATAAGAGTATACTCGTTCAACTCGTGTGCCAACCCATCGAGTGAGATAGAGGTATCGATTATTTTTATGTCTATAAGAGCATAAACAATAATTTTTTAAATGGTATTCACAGCTCCGTGTGCTGAAATAATTGCTCCGCGTGCCACTTTGGGCACGCGTGCCATAGGTTCGCCACCCCCGGCTAGAACATACTAGAGAAACAGTGAAGGGAGGGACATGGAGGTGGGCCGTTCTGTGGCCGGTGGGGACATTTTGTAGAGCACAGGAGCACAGGTTGGAGGTTATCCCTGTCTGTACTTCTGGCATGTCCATCCACACAGCGCAAATGTCATTCGTGGAGTTGCTTTATGATCAAGGTGTCGTTTTGCACTTCATCTCTAATAATGTGAATCGCTTATTAAAAGCTGATTTGCCTTGTCAGCAGGAGTCATTAGAAATAAATAAATAAATAGCACCGTGGTCCAAAAATAAATGAGTAAGGATCAATTTAAAAATTAAGCTCTTCAATTTGAAAATATCTCTGTATTTACAGATTGGTATATTTCCACACATTTCTAGTTGGACTAATATTAATGACTAGCAAACTTGAACATTTCAAAAGTTGAACAGTATTAGAGACCCCTCTGTCAAAATATGAAGTATTACTAGTTTACAAGGGGAGACATACTTCTGAGAGGTCATTTGAAATGTATTACTACAATTATTAAATAAGTCTCTAGATTTATATCTGTCTCTTAAACCTCAAACTAAAAATCTTTAAGAAGCATAAACACAAATGCCCTCAACCAAAAAAGGGCTGTTTTAGTATTCTAAGAAAAATATAATTAAAGAAGCCCATTTGGGGCATGTCTGCAGTTATTTTAAGATATGATTGGAATTTGCATTTAGTGGCAGGACTGGGTTATTAACTATACAACTTGTCACACTTAGTAGTCATATTAAGAGAAATAAAATGTCCAGAAACTTTAGGAAGTTGATTAGTAATCTACATTTTATACTGATTATGGGAGGCACATTATAGATTATAAATATACAAGATAAAAATCCCAGGTTACTGAGTGCAAAAAAATAAACTTTCACATATTTTGACAAACATTGCCTGGTCTGAACTATTTATACTACTTTAGAGTGTACTAGCACATTTTTTGTAATATAAAAAGTAATAGAATCTTAGTAATATGAGGTCCCACTAGAGATATTTGCTATTAAATTGTTGCTGAATGTGCTGAGGTTTGGGGTAGAATTATCGAGTTTGCAGATTAGCAAAGCAGGTCCTAGCAATGTTTTAAAATTGAGTCAGTGATGCTTTAAAATGAGGCATATTTTAAGGATTCACAATAAGAATTTAAAAATAGATGAAAAGACTGGTTTGTTATCCCCAAGTGGTGTATGTTAATTAGTGTTTTTATGTAAACTAGTTTTATGGTCGTCTACAGGCTTAAGCATATACAGCAGGGATGTGGGAGTGAGGCAAAGTTCACGAGAGACTCATTGAAAATGAGGCATGACATTAATTTTAAATAAGTATTTTCCCCTTTTGTTTCTGCTTTCTTTTCACTTTTTAAAAACTAAAATCTTTCCCTTTTTAGTCATTATCAGAGCTGCAAACCCAGGACTGCCCAATTATGTGACATTAGCCTTTTGCCTATGTCTCCAATTCTAAATTTGATATCTTTAAATTCTACCCTGAATGCTGCCAGTGGGGGCTTTCTTCTCTCCTGGGCACTGTAACCTTTGAGGGACACCAAAAGGAAGAATGCACTACAGTCATCTCTGCAGCTAGCCATGGGGAAGCTTGCATTTGTGTCATTATTGCGTTTCTTTCCGCTGTGAGCAAAGTTGCCCAACATAATAACGCTACGTGAGGATGGCAGAACTGTTAAATCTCCTCTCTTCTCCCTGTCCACCAGTTTAGAAATGAAAAGGTCGGTGGTATGGCAAGAGAGGAATTCCTTACAGTTGCCAAATAACTGTTTTAATTATTTTTAATTGCCTATGTGCCACCCTAGAATCACCAATGGTGGAGAGGTAGTTATTGGAAGTTCAAGAAAGAAATCCTGGAGGTTTGGCAGCTGCAATACATTTTGGCAGTCGTCTTCAATTTATTGTAAACCAGAATTTATTTATTTAAACCAGAATTATTCAGTCACCTGTTAAGAAGTTAGCTTGCATGATATGATTAGTGGAAAGATTTTGTAATGAACTATTGTGAAATACCTGCACTAGAAAAGCAAGTCCTTTATTAATGCTACTACTTTTCATGGTACTACTAATAATTATCTCTTAAAGGTGGAACCTCAATTTACTATTAACATTCATTGTTGTTGATAAATTCTAACCTTAGAACTCCAAGGACCCTGAGAAGATATCCAATCTAGCTTCTTTTAAAAAAATAAATTTATTTATTTATTTTATTATTACATTTATTGGGGTGACATTGATTGATATCAATTACATTGTTTCCAGGTATACAATTCTACATTACATTGTCTATACATCGCATTATGTGCTCACCACCCAGAATCAGCTCACTTTCCATCACCGTGTGTTTGATTTCCCCTCCCTACTCTCTCCCACCCATCTCTCCCACCCACCTCCCCCCACCCTCAGGTAACCACTAAACTATTATTGTGCCCATGAGTCTTTGTTTCTTTGTTCCTTTCAGTTTTATATTCCACCTATAAGTGAAGTCATATGTTTCTTGATTCTTCCATTCTGACGCACTGCTCTTAATAAGATGGTTTCAAGGTCCATCCATGTTGTCATAAATTGCTGTATTTCATCTTTTCTTATTGCTGAGTAGAATTCCATTGTATAAATGTACCACAACTTCTTTATCCAGTCATTGATACTACACAGTATAAAAAAAAAAAGAAAAAAAAGGAAAGTTTCTAAGGTTTGGAGCAGAATGAGTCATTTTCAAAAAAAGAGGTAGGGTTTTCACCTAATCTCCTCTGAAGGGTTAAGAAGCTAGCTGAAAGCCCTACCTCTTCTTTGAGAAGGATTCATTCTGCTCCAAACCTTGGAAACTTTCCTTTTTTTTTTTTTAACTCTGTATAGTATCAATGCTGGGCCTTAGTACTTAGCATGGATTGGCCTGTATTGAAATGTATGCATATGTCCTATCTTCTGAATCAGAGTGTCAGACCCTTCCAAGGCAAAGACTGGATTTCAACCTTAGGCCCACTTCCGCCAGATTCTCGGGCTGGGATCTACCATAGAAGACAATCATTACCCATTGAGGATGATGCTATCAGTTTATCTCGAAAACCATGTTAGTCCTAAAAAAATCCTTTCTGATATTTGATCAGCAACTTGAATTAGAAAGTGTTAAAGACAATTGGGAACTTGGAGATGTTTTAATCTAATTTCTGTTTTACATATAATGAAATTTTACATAAAATGAGTAAGGATCAAAGAAGCAAAACCACTTGCCTAAGACACATTGCTAATTAATGACACAATGTGGACCAGAATTTCATTTCATTACCTCCAGGTCCAGAACCTCTTGTTAGCATGCCAATTGATGTTAACATTAGTTTAGATGTCACTCCTTAGCTTTGTTCATTTGAGGTACCAGCCCTGTGTTCTTTCCCTATATTGTCATGGACTGGGGGCAGCTGATGATGCCACATATGTGTTCTGACGTCAGCCAGTGGCTCTGGAATTTAATTTACAACATCCTGGTATTTCTACATTCTCTTGAACATGTGATTTTAGTTTCCTTATAGAAAATCAAAGTGAAAGGTTTGGAAAAGAAGTCTTCACCGTTCACTACTACTCTAAGTTGGGAAACCAGGTGAGTGAATTGAACACCTGTATCAACTTGGTTTGGAAGGGCCACTTTAAGCGTTCTCAGGCATTCAGCTAAGCAAGTGTGGAGCCTCTCTGGTATTACCTAATTTTTCTGCTAAACCAAAGTTCTCATTGACTTTTCTGTATAACGACATGTGATATTGAGTTAGGGGTACATTGGCTCAAAGTTCAGTTTCATCACATATCCAACCTCGCGGTACGTCCCCAGATAGAGAAGCTGCCTGCCAGGCCCGACTGGTTTTTCCCATACTGCTGGGAAAGTTTTCAGGGAACAAGTACTATATAGAGTTTTCATTTGTGACAGATGTTATCTTGTTTCTAATTTTTCTTCAAGTTATTTTAAGGACAATCACCACTCATTTTTCTCTGGCCAACTTAAAAAAAAGAGATGAAACAATCTTCTCAGCACAAATAATAGCAAAAAGCACATGACAATCAAAGCCTTTGAACTTGAGACAGCTGGGGTGCCCAGAGTCAGTGTGATTTTTCTTTAATGACTTCAAAATCCCATGTGTGTGCAATCAGAGAAGACTATGTGATCTTAAACAGCCTTGGTGTCACATGGGAAATTGCCATTTCTTGACTAAATAGATTTTCTCATTTGAAATTTGCATCCCTTGAAAAGCAAGACCAGGTGTGGGAGGTAGGCTGAGGCCTTCACATTGAAGCAAACAGTGCTTTGGTTTCTCCCGACCCCAGTACGTTAGACCACTATTTGAATTCTGGTACCAAGTGAATCTGAAATCACTTCAGAATATACCCAGAAAGTTGCAAACACCAGAAAGAGAGGACAGCTTGGGTTTCACTCCCTGTGTTGCAGGCAGTCATGAGAGTGATAGAAGGTCACTGTGACTTGTGGCTGAAGGTTCTATGTATTTTCACAAGAGTGGGTGAATAAGCAAAGTTCTCTGGTCCATTGGTTACCTTACCTTAGGATTTCATGAACTAGCAAAGCTTCCAAAAATAATTTGAGGGCTAATATAGAATTGCCAACTCTCTCTCACCATCAGTCCAGTAAAGACAGTGAGCATATCCAGTCGCCTTGTACTTTTGTTTCATACAAAAATGGAAATTTTAGTACTGTAGTATGAGAAGATCATAACCTAAGAATTAAGTCTTTAAATTAAATAAACTTAATTTTAGGAAAAAGTCCTTTACATTGTCATTCTTAAAAAACAATTTCCCCCCTCATTTTGCTGTAGACCTCTGTACTTACATAGATCTTCCTTTGAGAAATCTCTGCTCTGAATGACATTATAAGACTAATTATGTCCATAGCATAGCTTTGTTCCTAGTTCAGTCTAATTTTCTGTGTACTTAACAGCTCCTTTTAAAATGTTGGTTGAATGTCACTTAGTGCTGCTGGCTGGAGCCTTATTCACTAGTTTTGGTGGATGCTGCAGGTATTACCATAATTCACTCATGCACAAATATATATATGACAAATATATATGACTCTTCTCATTCAGAATAATGCTCACAAAGATGCAGTTTCTGATTCAACACCTAAATTTATACCACAAGAGTTGAATCCTGAATGGCCCCACTGTTTCTGGAAGCTCCCACCTTCTAGTCAGTGTACAAGGCCTGAGTGTCTGAAGGCTGGCAACTAGGCTGGCATATGAAGATGTCACAAAAAGCTCTCTACGAGGAGTTATGTACCTGGCTGTAATTTGATGTTCTACCATCAACAAGCTAAGCAATTCTGAGAAATTCATTTATATCATCTAGGTCTCAATCTTCTGTTATATAAAATGGAGACACCACCAGCAGCCACATTCTGGAAACTAATTTACTCAGTACTCTAGGAGTCCCAATGTTTTTAACCTATAAATTGAGTGAATGTGTGTGCCTAAGTGATGAAGATCTCTTTACTTTGCTAACAAAGTTTGGTGGCATTTGCCTATGGAATTCACCACACACCAAGCATCTACTGAAAATATAATATGGGCCAAGCACTGTACTGTGTCTCAAGTCATAAGAAAAGAACTATATTATTATTATTCTTTAGGTTGTGTTTAGAAGGTCGTGCTTCCCTCATTTGTAGTGTCTTCATTCATGCATTCATTTATTTGTTCATTCATTTATTTACCCATTAGTTTCTTTAACAAACATGGACAGACCCAGGCCATGTGCTGGAGAAATGAAATAAAGTAAGCTCACTACTCTCAAGGAGCTTGAAACTCCTTTTCAAGAGTCTCTTATTTAAAAAAAAAAAAAAATATATATATATATACACACACACACACACACACACACACACACATCCCTATTTTTTTCTTATGAGGCACAAAAGGCACATTATATAGAACACAAGAAGAAATTGTGAAATGAGTATTTGTCTACAGATTCTAAAGATGATTATTAGAGAACAATTCTCTCTCTCTGCTCACCATCACTCTGCATCTTTTTGTTCCTCTGTACTATTCAAAGAAACCCATTTTTTTTTAAGTTAGGTAGAAGTTATTCCATTTGATAAAATCCTGACAGTGAAAGTGAAATAACAGAATCTAATGTGATTTGGGGCCATCAAAAAACAAAGAACAGGGGAAAGCCGGGACGGCTCAGCGGGTTGAGCGCTCGCTTTGA
>PVKE010040086.1:0-14748 GCA_004027555.1 Craseonycteris thonglongyai
TGAAAAAAAATGAATATTTTTATAATAGTATGACAGTTGCCATGACAGCTTGAGTCTAGGGAAGCCATAGACTGGACCTCTTGAACTGAGACTGAATGTTTATTGGAGGCTCCTCCACACTTTAACCCAACCAACAGATGTCAAGAGAGATCATTAAATGTTGAGATTTACTGCTATTTGTAATCTTCAGGAGAAAGAGAATAGCATGGACACTTGCATGAAGGGGTGAGCAACCCGGCATGAACTGTAGACAGTTCCTCTGTAATGAGCATAAAGCTGGAGGAGGAGGCAGGCAACACAGTATGGAAAGACAGTCTGCCACACAATGCTGCTGACCATCCCAGAAAACAGTGAGAAGCCAGGGAAGAGATTTAAACCAGCCAATAACATTAATGGCTTTACATTTTAGAAAGGTCATTCTAGCAGTTGAATGGAGAACACATTAGGAGGGTAGAGCCATCTGAGGCAGGGAAGCAAATTAAAAGTACACTGCAGTGGTTCATGATGTGAGTGCCTATCGGCAATAGAGTGGATTTGGAGGATTGGATGGGCCAAATATGAAATATGTTGAGGATAGTAAGTATACCTAAATGATTTGTTTCATGTGATTTTTTTCTTTAAAAGGAATACAATTCTTCTTTGTTGTCTCCATGAAATATATTTCAATAACAACAAAAACAGTTGATTTTAGCGTCGAGTCCCCAAAAGGTGTAGTATAAATTATACAACATCTTAACAAAGCTTATTTAAATTTATCAGAAAATAATAGAATAGGATCTTTTGAATGGAGCATGATACTGCTAAGATCAGGACTGTTGGGTGAGCTTCTTCATGGACCAGTAAACTGACTTTGTTTGATGACCTAATCTAACTAGTCATTTACAGAAGTGGACAAAATAAGAGAACTCTATTACCATTACTGGAAAGACATTTCAAAGCATATAACATGTTTATATCCATCATTAACCAAAAAGAAAAAAACTACAAGAAAATCAAAATATGCAAAATTTTCATATGCAAATTATTACCAGCTAATTCTCTTTAAAATTAATATTCTGTTTTGAAGTCCCTCATAATTCCACCTGAAGTCATCTTTTTTTAAAAGATTTATTTTATTGTTTTTTGACAGAGAACGGGGAGGGCCCAGAACAGTTTCCATAGTTGTGCATCATCAGTTTTCAATGTGGTTTCTTTCCACACAGGTGGACAGGGTCCATGCAGGGTGGGAACCTGGCTGGGGGCCTCCCACATGAGAGGCACACCCCCTCGAACCAGGGGCCAAACCAGGGGGCAAGAACCAAACTGGGGGCCTTCCGCATGGGAAGCACACTCCAGTTCAGCATATGGGTCCACATGGGCTGGGGCTGGGATTCAATCCTTGGACCCCCAGGCTACAAGCGAGTGCTTAACCCACTGAGCCATCCAGCTTCCCTGAAGTCATCTTTTACGTAAAATAAAAAATGGACATTTCAAAAGAAAATCTTTATTTAAATCATACCTCTGGAAAATATTAGAAATAAATTATTAATAGTAAAATATTTAGGATTTGTATAATCAGAACATTAAATAAATATAAAATGTCATCTTCAATGGAAACAAAAATTTAAAAATCCAGTTATTTTCTAGAAACTATTTAAGATTAGAAAAATGAGAAAGACTACCTAAAATTCCAGTATGTTCTCTCTTCATGACCAACTTTTTGGGCAACACTAAAAAGATATAATCTTACCTGAATATAGACTCAGTTAAAAGATGCTAACCAAATTTATCTGAGTGGAAAGTTTCTGAAGATGCTATATTCACTTTTCTAAAAGGATAGTTTCTTTGTGGGAGCTAAAGTTCAAGGTAACAAGCATTGGAGTCTAGATATTCATAAATGGAAATGGTTTCTTTTTCTTTCCATTTTTATTAAATGCTCAATCTCATGAGAAACAGGAGAAAATACTTTCTTTATGAAAATCCCCCTTGATAATGGCAATGTTTTTAAAGTGAACAATTAAACCTCTCATTGTGTGAGTGTTAAACATGACTTATACACATCAATACAAAAGCATTAATTAAAATGTGCCTTTTATTCTTGCAAACAACATTTATGGAACAATGATGATATTCTTAGCACTGATCTAGTTCTCTGGGGATATAAAGATGAATGGGACATGATCCCTCCTGAATTATGCCCTGAAAGATGGCATAATTTAGTTGGGAGATAGGTTCACAAATAGCTATAATATGACGTTGAATTTGTCTAGTGCTCTTAGAAAGGAGGTATTATGGAAAGTCCTATAAAGATGAGATAGAAAACTTATTTGTAGTTGAGAGAATCCAGAACATTATTGTGAAAAACTTGACATTTAAATTGAGCCTGAAAGGACTGATAGGAATTGTTAAGGCAGCATTGAAGGAAAGGTAATTCTGAGCATAGATTGCTTAGAAGTTTGGAAAGCAGAGGATGCGTTTTAGAAGTGATGAGAAGCCTATTTCAGTTGAAGCAGTAAAGGTAATAAAGTGAGACTCACAGTACCTTAGAACGGTCTTTAGAGATCTTTGGAATTTGTTGGACACTCAAAGCAATATTAGTTGAATCATTAAGAGTCTAGCAGGTAGAGTCAAATTGCCTGGGTTTGAGACCTGGGTCTACTAAATATTATCTGTGTGGCACTGGACGAGTTTCTTAACACGTTAAGCGCCCAGGCTATTTTGTCTTGCTTACTACTTGGCCTGTTATATCAGATTTCACTGAAATGCTGGTGACCGGAGATATGTTTAGGTTGCGATAAGACTGAATGTTTATATAGAGAATATATTTACTGTGTGAATATTTATTATTTACCTCAATTTGTACAATGTATTATTTTAGAAATGCTTTATATTCAGTCAATTGTCTGCGATTCTTGTTCCAGTGCGGAAAAAGATTTTTCTTTACCCGTGAACGTGAAAATGTTCCCTAAACATGGAGAAATTATAGCGAAGAAAAATAAAAAAGGAATTACCATTTTAAAATGGAAAGACAAGCGGGACATCTTACTTATTTAAAATTTATTAATATAATTTAATTTTTTTAATTTTATATTGTCAGTTAACATACAATACCTCGGCCTGCACAAAAAGTATACTGTCGGTCACCGGTGACAGCATACTAACAGTATACGACAGTATACTAACGCGGGCCAAAGGGAAAGTTCAGTGTCAGTTACCGGTGACTGACACGGCGCTTAACGTGTTAACCTCATTGTGTCTCTGCTTGCTCATCCATGATATCTGAAACTCTTTCATCAGATATTTTGAAATTAAAACAATTTTAGTTTTTAGGAAAGTTATAGTAATTAGATGTGTTAGATCAGCGGTCCCAACCTTTTTAACACCAGGGACTGGTTTCATGGAAGACAGTTTTTCCACAGACATGTATGGGGGAGGGGGTAGTTTCCGGATGATTCAAGCACATTGCATTTATTGTGCATTTTATTTCTATTATTATTGCACTGTAATATATAATGAAATAATTATACAACTCACTATATTGCAGAATCAGTGGGAGCCCTAAGCTTGTTTTCCTGCAACGAGGTGGTCCCATCTGAGACAAGTGCACAGAGCAGAAAGAGGCACAGACAGAAGTAGTAAAGTAATGGGCAGGCCATGCATAGACTAAAATAAGAGTCAGATTCTGACTTAAAGCTTGCCACCAGGTACAGCTATACAATTGGAAGTACATCAACTCATTTGCCACTATAATGCCTCCCACCAGGTGCAGCTGAATTGTCACTTGCCACTCACTGATAGGGTTTTGATGAGTCTGCAAGCAATTGATTATTATGGTCTCTGTGCAGTCAAACCTCTCTGCTAATGTTCATCTGTATTTGCCGCCTCTCCCCAGCACTAGCATCACCACCGCAGCTCCACCTCAGATCATCAGGCATTAGGTTCTCTTAAGAAGTGCACAGCCTAGATCCCTCACATGTGCAATTCACAATAGGGTTCACACTCCTATGAGAATCTAATGCCACCGCTGATCTGACAGGAGGGAAGCTCAGGCTAATGTGAATGATGGGGAGGCTCTACATACTGGTGAAGCTTTGCTTGTTTGCCCACCGTTCACCTTCTGCTGTGCAGTCCAGTTCCTAATAGGACACAGACAAGTACTGTTTGGGGTTTGGGTACCCCTGTGTTAGATAACATCTCCAACAAGGTCTGAGACAATGCCTTATAACCAACATGTTTATATTTGCACAGTGGGAAATATTGGGAATTTATAAAAAGTGAACTAAAAATGGTACATACCTATACACACATTCGGGTTTTATTCAAATGTGTTTGTTAGAAACTTATTAAAATAACTACCAGCCTTTAGTACTCTTTAATTCTTGTAATTGTGGATAAGGGAGTGGGGTTCTATAGTAGTATCATTCTTATAACATTTTTGTGAGAATCAAATGGGACAATGTATTTGCCAGGCTTGTACCCTACCTGACACTTGGTAAGTGTTCATTGTCACTCTGCATTATTAGGTGCAAGTGACATGAGAGAGTGAGTCACATTTATTTGGTCTCTAGCTATTCAGGATGGAGCTGTGCAGGCCAGTTCCTCCAGCCATGATAGGCTGGAGTCAGGTCATTGAAAGCATTAAATTTTATGTGTGAAGTACTGTGTTTGCTGAACAGCTGGGACCCGTCCAAACAAACTTTAATTGACTGGTGAGAACAAGAGATGCTAGGCTTCCTAATAAGATAAAGGGTTGAGGAAGTAAACAAAGATGACCCCAAGTTTTGGGGAACAAATGACCTCATCCTTTGTGTGGGTACATGCTCCCTACTCTGTCAAAGCCTTATTCCATGCATTGCTTCTGTGAGTCTCACAAGGACCCTCTGCTGGTACGTGGTGCTTGTAGTTTTTTAGTACCTGACCCCAGTTCTTTTACACCTCCGTACATGTAACCTTGCCACCTCCGCTGCCCTAACCCTAGCTCTACCCCAGCCTCCTGGCACACTCCTACTTAATTCATAGAACTAAGCTTAAATGTTAACCTCTTCAATGAAGCCTTCCTTTTGGGGTGGGGGAGGGTGTGGGGGAGGTCAATATTTTTTTTTATTAATCTTTTTATTTTGAGATAATTGTAATTCTAATAATTCGGAGAGATTTTATGTATTTTTTTTTTCTGGGAGGACTGATCTCGGAAACATGGGCAAGTTCGTTTATTTTTTGTTTGTTTGCTTGTTTTTTTAATTGTTAAATTTATTGGGATAACATTGGTTGGCAAAAATTACATAGGTTCCAGGTATGCAGTTCTACATCACATTGTCTATGCATTGCACTATGTGCTCACCACCCAGAGTCATCTCTCTTTCCATCACCATATATTTGAAGCCCCCTTAAATGACTTAGAAAAAGTGAAACCCTCCTTCCTCCAGGCTTCTGTGGCACCATCTGTCAACAATTGTCATGGAGCTATAGTTGCTCATGGAAAGTTTATGTTTTGTGATAGTTGTTAAAAAGTCATTGTTTCTATAAATCTAATATGATCATTAGTTTAAAACACTAAAATAATATAGAGAAACGGAAAGAAGTTGGTAAAAATCACCCACGGTCCACCATCTAGAAATAGTCTCTAATAAGATGTTAGTGTGTTTTAGTCTAGATATTTCTCTATGCATTATAGACCTATGTTTATAATTTGCATAAGTGGGATATGATTGTATTTCTAAAAATAAAATAGAGGTCTTTATTTTCAATATGTTTCTTATTTTATTAGCTGTACAAAACAACAGAATGATTAGACATTTATACCCCTCACCAAATGATAACCCCAACAAGTCTACTACCCATCTGACACTGTACATATAGTTATTCCAATATCATTGAATATATTCCCTGAGTTGTACTTTACATCCTGTGAATATATATGTGTGTGTGTGTGTGTGTGTGTGTGTGTGTGTGTGTGTGTGTAAGTGTGTGTGTGTAAAAATTAGAGGTCACATTCAGTATTATTTTATATTAGTTTTAGGTGTATATTGCAGTCAGTAGGCATATAACTATGAAGTGATCTCCCTGATAATTCTAGTACCCATCTGACACCATACATAGTTTTTACAGCATTGACTATATTCCCCATACTGTATTTCACATCCCCATAACTTTTTTTCCTAAGATTTATTTTATTGTTTGAGAGAAGGTGAGAGAGAAGGGGAAAGGGCCCAGAATAGCCTCCATCGTTGCACATCATTAGTTGTGACATAGTTTCATTCCACACAGGTAGATGTGGGGCCATGTGGTGCAGGAATTGAACTGGGGCCTCCCGCATGGGAGGCAAGAACCTTCACTCCCATCCTGGCAGTGCCAGCTGCACCTCAGTTCAGCATATGGGTTTGCATGAGCCAGAGCCGGGATTCAATCCCTGAACCTCATGGCTGCAAGGCAAGCACTCAACCACCTGAGCTATCCCGGAATCCCCCCATGACTTTTTTGTGACTACCAATTTGTACTTTCAGTATATTTTTAGTTGAACCTTTAAAAACCTAAGACCAGAAAAAAAAAAAAAAAAAAAAGCCTCAGACATACCACGTATATTCCCACTTAGTTGCTCACCACTCTGCATTAGAACGCTATTCCCCAGAGCCATTTGGCTAATATCCTACACCCTCCAGCTTTGCTCAAAGCTGGTCTTCTCAGTGCTGTCCACCTGACCATCCCACCTACACACTTTTGTCCTTTTTTAGACTGTTCTATCCTTTTTTCCATGACACCAGCACCTTCTAATCTGCAATATCATTTAGTAGATTGTATTATTTATTATCTGTTTCTCCCACTAGAATATCAGCTCCATAGAGGTGGAGGTTTTATCTCTTATTCACTGGCACACCCTTTGTCTCTTCTACATACTGTTCACGATGGACATGCAGGTATACACAAAGCACCTAGATCAGTGCCTGGCACCATAGGCATTTAATAGGCATTTGTCCAATGAATGGAAATGTTACAGAACAAAGAGTTCTGAATACAGTTTTATACTTGGTTGGTTGAGGCTTTGTCATCCCCTTATTTAGTAAATGTATATGAACTAATAAATTCTTTAGTGTTTAGTGAACTCAGCAGTAAATTACAGCTGCAAATTCCTTCTGTTATTACTGAAAAGACAACTGAATAGCACTGGTTATTCCTGTATCTAGTTCTTTGTTGTACCATGGTCTCTTTTCATATGGTTGTCATGCTTGTTATACATTTTGCATCCACCAAATTAATCTGAGGCTGAATGTTTATGAGTGGGGCAGATTTTTCATTCAGGTAATTTTGAAACTATTTTTGCATCATTGAATTGTTTGATCATGGAATTAACTAGATCACCATTCATTTGCATGACTCTTTAATGTCTTATGTAGTATTTCATAGAATTATCCTTCCTCATTTTTCAAAAATGTGCTTATAAAATTTGTGATGACAATTGAACAGCTCAACCCTATGAAATGGTAATTTATGCAGCAATAAAAAATAAATAAATCCATGTAGTGTGGGCTTGCAGCTGAAGGCAGCTGTGTTAAGCATGTTTTTTAGCCTCTTACAGCAAAGTAATACATATGGTACTGTAGGAGAATGTGTAGGGCCGGACGTCTTTGAAGTACACCCATATTAGCTGTGCTTTTGACCCATTCCACAAACATGAGGGAAATCATTGTTCTATGTTAATCGAGAATGATATATACAATAATGAATGTATCAAAAATGCTTTTCTTTCAGAAGGTTCAAAGCCTTTTTACATCCATTACCTCACTTGTCTTCAGTGCCTTTTGAAAATGATTTCTCAAGGAGATTGTTCCTGAACTGCTTGAATTACTGAAGTAGCCAAGAACGATATCTCTAGCATTTATGTAGAGAAATTGAAGTATCACATTATTCACCTAGAATCTATGTTCCCAACTCTTCAAACCAATATTGCACATGACTCTACAGTATTACTGAGAAAAGTAAAACTAGAGGATGAAAGCAAAAGAAAATAGCATCTAATGGGATTATTTCAGAATGTAGAATAACTTTCCAAAAGAAGTCAGAACACAGATTTCATCTGAAAACAGGCTGGAAGATGGCCAGGAGATGTGAAAAATCCTATATTAGGTGATAAAAATCACTTACCTAAAAGATTTCCTTTATTGTTTTGTTGGATAATCTCTTGACTTCTGTGATAATGTTAATCAGTGTGAAAAAAGGATGTGTGTGTGTGCACACGTCTGTGTTCAAGTATGAAACACAGGGTAAACCTGAACATTTGGTAGAGCACGTGAGTTCTACCAAATGTTCAGGTATGAAATAACTGATCCATATTTCTGGAAGTAATTGGCTTAAGCAGATTTTTAAAGTGAAATTGGGATGTTAATTTTTTTGTGGGACAAAAATGCATTATTTCAGTATAAATTTTACTAGTAGCAATTAATTTATTATGTCATATATCTTGTCAAACCAAATGAAAGATTATAATTTTTTTCTTTATAACTAATCTAGAGCCAAGACTGAAAACCCCATAATATATATTTGAGATTTATTACTGGTAGATAATGGCAGAGAAGAAGTGGAAGGCACCACTTAGTCTGCATTAGCTCATGTGTCCTGGTTAACTCTTTTATGAACTCTAAAGGTTTTGGAATCAGTTGCATTAGCTTTCTGATGTGATCAGTTGTCCTCTCTCCCTGGTCACTGCAAGTCATTCTGCACACTGCCACGGGGCTTCTTTTCTCAGAGGATCTTTGCCAAGCATATCTATCTTTTGATGCTCTTTAGAAAAACTGAGCACCTTTGCCAAATAAACTTAGGTCTCCTTTCTGGCCAACCACTAACTAATATGGGAGAGGGATACCAGCATGTAAAAAGGAAAGAGTTTTATTGTCGGAATAAGACAGCCTATTTTTTACTTAGAATCCTGCTTGATTGAAAAGCTAAGTGTATGATAAAATCAAGAAACATACATACTGCTAATATTTATTGAGGACATTCTGTATTGCCAAACACCAGCCCAAAACACAGTGTATAGAATAAAAGCTCAAATTGTACCATAATTCTATGCACATATAAAATAATACATTTAGATCTGATGGGGAAGCCGGGATGGCTCAGTGGGTTAAGCGCTCACTTTGCATCGCCGCGAACCGAGGATCGAACCAACCCGTGAGGACCCATGTGCTGAAATGGGGAGCTCCCCCAGTTCAGTATCTCTCTCTCTCTCTCTCTCTCTCTCTCTCTCTCTCTCTCTCTCTCCCTCTCTCTCTCTGTCAAAAACAATAAAAAAAAAAATTTAGATCTGAGTGCCATTTTTAAAAAGGGACATTAACAAACAAATGACCACAGTGATAAGGAATTCGGACAACAGATTCCTGAGTTAAATAAACTGAGGACATTGCTTTTGGAAGAAAAGACTTAGTGAGAACAAGATAAATCTTGTTAAATATGTAAAGGACTTGCCATAAAGAAAGTATAGGTGTGGGAGTACAGCTTACATGTAGTTAGAAATAACACATTCAATATATTTTTTCTTTATAGACTACCAAAAGTAAAGCTTATTAGTAAGACTTTGGTAAATTGGAGAGAGGATTGCTAGGAGAGGTCATAATTTATTCTGAAAAAAATAATAGTAAAATAAAGTTGAGAAACACTGCTTTAGAACATTTAATGAGCTCCTAAAATAGAATTGGTTATCTCAAAACATATGTCTCAAGAGAGTGAGCTACCCTCCATACAATTTTCTGTAGTTGCTGCCCCATACAATCCCAGCAACAGTGCTTTGAGGATACCCTTTTCTCCACATCCTCATCAACACTTGTTTGTTGATTTATTGATGATAGCCATTCTGACAAGTGTGATATGAAAGCTCATTGCATTTTCCTGATGATTAGTAATGCTGAGCATCTTTTCATATGTCTATCAGCCATCTAGATGTCCTCTTTGAAGAAATGTTTATTCAGGTACTGGACCCATTATTGTAATCAGATCGTTTGTATTTTTGGTATTAAGTTGTGTGAGCTTCTTACATATTTTGGATATTTTTTCTTTTGTTTCCCTTGCCCAAGGAGACATATCTAAAATAACATTATTAAGAGTAATGTCAGAGAGTTTACTGCCTATGTTTTCTTCTAAGAGTTTTATGGGTTTGGGTCTTACATATGAGTCTTTAATTCATTTAAAATATATTCTTATATGTGGTATAGGAAAGTGGTCCAGTTCCATTCTTTTGCATGTGTCTGTCCAGTTTTCTCAATACCATTTTTTCAACTTTCATATGTGTTTTTAGTTTTATGAGAAGACACAAGGTAGAATATTTAAATCTTTTTTATCTTAATAAGAATCAAATATATTGAAAATATGATGTAAAGATAATTTATATCAACAGGATGGTTAATGAATAGTGCCCATATATTAGTATATGAATTGATTATGCTGTATCTTGGGATCAGGTGGTCTTTCATGAAGCTTGCTACAATGAGTATATTGCCCTCCATTCTATGGCTATAAAGACATACCACTGTAAAATAAAGAGAATACTGATATATGTATGTTTGGTGGGTTTTGTGCCTTTAAAAAAGCAAAGAAAAAATATATTACCAACATAGATTATTTTTAACACCGAAGTTTGGGAAATGCTGGTAAAAGTTAGTCTTTGTAAAAGTTCCCAGTGAATGAAAACATAGAGGATGGTAACTGTACTAGCTGAAGAACTTACTTGAAGTTGGTTGATTAGTGTGCTTACATTTTCTTGATGGGGAGAGCATTGTCAAAGAGCAGAATCACAGATTGCAAATGGAGAGATGGGGGTGGGGGTGAGAAATGGAGGAAAGGGGAGAGAGATTGATTGATTTATGAGATAAAATGAAGTGGTAATGAGTATAGGCCCAAGAACTCAATTAGAGAAAAGAGAGTGTTTCTTCCTCTAGACAAGTGGTTCTCAGTGGGGAAAACTTTAGCCCTCCACTGGATGTTTGGTAATGTCTAGTGACAGTTTTGGTTGTCATAACCCGAGTTGTGTGGTGCTGCGGCATCTAGTGAGTAGCAGCCGGGGCTGTTGCTAAAAATTCATCAATGTATGGACAGCCCCCATGATAAAGAATTTTCCAATCCAAAATTTTTGTAGAGTGCCAAATTTGAGAAATCCTGATTTAGTTAGGAGAGTAAGAATATAATGAGAGACTGTACAAAGAAATATTTAGGCGCTAGAAATTTAAACTGCAGAAGCTTGAATTCTATGCCTTAATCTTATTAAAACGGAAAGCCCAATTCTACAAGACTAACAGTTCTGTTATTAACATGAACCATAAGTCAGAATTGGTTTAGCAGTCTTAAAATCTCAGTTATTTTCTACATGGGGGGCATATAATAAAAGTATTTTGAAATTCCATTTTAAATTGCATGCATATGTTCAATGAGCAAGTTAGCAAAAATGCTTTTATTAACTTTCAAATAACACTGTAGCAGTAAACACTTTATTAACTTTATCTGACAAACAATAATGTACATAGTTTTAAAAACGATCTGCCAATCTCTCATCCTATGTGATTCTTAAAAGATTTCAAGGCTGGTATTCTTCCAAACTGTAATTCTCTTGCTGTCTGAGAAATAGCTATATTTTGCTAATCAAATCCAAGTAAAAAAGCTAATACAAGAGGTGGTCAAGAAACTTAACAGAACGAGGGGGTTATTGGAGAGGTGGGAGTACTAGTGCACATAGTTTGTGTGAATTATTAGTATATGTGCCAAATTCAGCCTACTTGCATCTGTGTTCTTTGAGATATCGCCAAAGAAGTACATTCAATGTGACGAAAACCCCAAGTTTGAATAAAATTGAGTTTCACACCATCATTAAGTTCCTCACAAAACAAGGGAAAACACTTCAAACCATTTTGGAAGAGATACTAGTGGTTTATGGGGATTTTTGCCCTGGGAAATCCATGGTTTACAAGTGTCATAGCCTTTTCAAGCAAGGCAGAATCAATTGAAGATAACCTTCACCTGGGACACCCTATTGAAGCCAATTCCTCAGACATTGTCAAAGAAAAGTGAAAACCTGTAGTGGAAGATGCCTGATTGAATAAAAAGCAGTTTGCAGAAATGGTTGGAGTATCACCCACAACCGTTCTGAATATTCTCCATCAGCATCTAAGGATCCCAAAAGTCATTGCAAGGTGGGTACTGAGAATGCTCATGCCGCTTCAAGACCAATAGCGTGCCGAGTGTTCACAGGTTTTAGGACCTCTGCAGAGACAACAAAGATGAAGTTTTTTCACTGGAGATAAACTTAGGTTCATCATTATGAGCCTGAGTCAAGGCAGGAGTCCATGCAGTGGCATGAAAAGGGCACGCCACCCCCTAAGTTCAAGGTGTCACAATTGGCTGTAAAAATTATGTCTGTGTTTTTTTTGGGGGGGATATGGAGGTTATCCTGTTGATTGATTACAAGAATAAGGGTGTCACAATAACTGGAGAGTACTATTCCAGTCTGCTGAAACAGTTAAAGAACCTGTGAAAGAGAAATAAAGGGGAGAATGGACCAAAGTGGTGCTGCTTTTGCAAGACAACGTGCCCGTGCACAGGAGTAATGTTGTATTGACTGCTCTTCATGTCTGTGGCTTCCAAATGTCAAACCATCCTCCTTACAGTCCAGAGCTGGCTCTATCTGATTAGTATTTGTTCCAAATGTGAAAAAACAGCTTAGAGGCAAGAAATTTATGGATGACAAAGAGATTAAAGCTTCAATTTGAGGGCAAAAACAAAAACTTTTTTTGAAGGTATGAATAAATTTATTGAAAGATCTGGAAAATGTACTAAGGTTAAGGGTAAATATATTGAAAAGGAAAATAATAGTTTATTTACCCTTCTTCCCCTTCATTCTGCAAATTTCTTGACTACCCATCGTATACCCGACTGCAAAGACAAGCTATAATTTCATTTTCTGTCAATATGTGCTTCATAATAATCTCATTTGGGGGGATGCCTGGATAGTTCAGTGGGTTAAGTGCTAGCCTTGCAGCCCCGGGGTCCAAGGATCGAATCCTGGCCCCTGCCCATGGGGACCCATATGCTGAACTGGGGTGTTCTCCCATTTCAGTTCTTGCCAGGGTAAACTTCCCATGTGCAGGCCCCAGGTTTGGCCCCCAGCTTGCAGGGTCATGCCTCCCATGTGGGAGGCCCCCTGCCCAGTTCCCGCCCAGCACCGCCCCCCTCTACTTCCCCACCTGTGTGGAACCAAACCATGTAAAAAAAACTGACGAAGTACAACTATGGAGATTGCTCTGTGCCCTTCCCCTTCTCTCTCTGTTTCTCTGTCTCTGTCTCTCTGTCAAAACAATAAAATAAATCTTAAAAATCTCATTTTTACTTTTGTTCTATTTCAGCAACTTCTTTAGTCTATAATAAATGAATAAAAAGTAAATGAATTGTAATGAGATCTTTCATTTTAATCTATTACTTTTTTTAGAAAGTTTGAAATTTCCATCTTCTGAGTTTCTCTTATAAGTAAAATTTAGCTTTATAAGCCATTTCTAAAGTCCCATCACATAATTTTCAGTTCAATCCTGACTGGCAGCTAGATGATACAAACAAACAAACATAATAAACCTTTCTATTGGCTTCCTCTAACCATGGAAAAGTGTAATTGTCTGGATTGCCACTATACTTTTTACAGAAACACCTGTTATGATAGCACGTTTTTTTTTTTAAGTTATTTATTTATTTTTTTATTTTATTAATTTTTTGACAGAGAGAGAGAGTTACAGAGACAGAGAGAGAACTGAACTGGGGGAACTCCCCAGTTCAGCATATGGATCCCCACGGGCCGGGATTCGATCCCTGGTCCCCGGCACTGCAAAGTGAGCGCTTAACCCACTGAGCCATCCCAGCTTCCCCAATGATAGCACTTTAAGCCCCACCATTGGCTAGTTGTTCTTGGAACCAGTTGTTTTTCAATTTGTGCGTTGGTCCTAAATCTTTGTGTGCCTTCATTCTCCTGGCTTCTATCTTAGATTCTATTAACACTTTTTCAGAGCACCAAGTAATTGGGAACTTTCTGTGTTTCCAAATTTCTGTATGGAATTTTTAGTAATGTAGTATGACTGTGTTCATACCTTTAGAGCCAGGTACATGTTCTAATGGAATGCGAAGGAAAAATTAGGGGTGATTTTTTTTTTTTTTCCCTTAACAAATTTTTCAGTCTAAAAAGGTAAAGTAACATATTTATCTAGTAGTTCACAGTTCATAGAGCACTTCCTTTTACATTATCTTGTTTGGATCTAGCAACAACTATGAAGTATTATTATACTCTTGGAGAGAAATAAACTCTCAGTTTAAGTGAGACTATGACTGGGAAGCTCACAAAGGCCAAAGTGTTTCTCTGGAGATTACCAACCAGGTGTTCTGACTTCTGCTGTATGCGCTCAGTCCTGACTTCTGCTCTACTTTCTCAAGGACTCCTGGCCACATTTCTAGGACTCTATGCAATAAAATGGGAGTGGGAGGGGAGCAAAGGAGAAAAACAAGGGGAAATACCCTAGAGAAGTCCATCTATTCCTATCTAATAATCCACTTACCATGTCCCCCACCCTCTACCCTCTGTTTTTCTGGAGCCCCAGCACTGTAGACTTCTGTCTTTGCCAGTTTCACCAATTTTCTCCAGCTCTCAGACTTTATTCCTCTGTCCAAGCTGTGACCCTTTTCTCTTAGCCCTCCTGTTCCTACAATTTACTGTACCTGCAGGGCCCTCTGCCTTTATAGTGAAACATTTTTAATTGT
>PVKE010040087.1:0-14736 GCA_004027555.1 Craseonycteris thonglongyai
AAAAAAAAAAAAAGAGTTTGTGAAATATTAGGGAACTAATTATCATACTCTGTCATTTACTTGGGTTGTGTTTCATAGTCTTGTCCTTTTGTAAAAGGCTAATTAGCTGATTTACCACTCCTGATAACTCTTCCTTTCTTCTCATCATCAATTTTCACCTGCATTACTCTAAAGAGTACTGCCCAGAAACACACTTACTATGGAGAGGGTAGTTATTCTACTGGTTGTGTGGTCTATTTGAGCCCCTGGATTCCCATTCTTACCAAAGATGATGAAAATGTCAATTCCACTCGAGTCAATCTTGCTTCTACGATACATATTTAAATCCTAATGAGGTCATGGTTATTTCTCGACCCCTGAGATTTATTTTGATTTTGAATTGACAGGAAAACAAATTTTCTATCAAAGGCTAGGGCAATGAATGTTATATACTTGAATTTTCTCTGAACATTTTATTTAAAGATCCTTTGAGCTTTGCATGACGTTCAAATTCAGAAACCTAGAGGAATTTCCTGTATCTTTCAGCACTAGAATTCCCTTCCATAAGCACTTAGATATGTAAACAGGTCCTTTTGTACAACATAGTTTTCTCCTCCTCCCCATTTACCAAAGTTGTCTGAGACCACTTTTTGAATTATAAATCCTTTTGTATTTCTTCAATAGTTATCTTTTAATATTGCTAAAATGGCTACATTTGAATGGTCCTTTAACCTGCATTTAAAAATCTAAGAATGCTGGACTACCTATCATCTTCGTACAGAAATTACCTAATGACCCAATCCATGCTTTACTATATCTTTAGGTGGAACAACACTCCCATGGATGAAGCACTGCACTTTGGACACCATGATGTATTTAAAATCCTCCAGGAATACCAAGCCCAGTACACACCTCAAGGAGATTCCGACAATGGAAAGGAAAATCAAACTGTCCATAAGAATCTTGATGGACTCTTGTAACAGTTTTAAGCCCAAGATTTAAATCACTTACCTATTTAATTGTGGAAAATGATTATGAAAGAACGTGTGTATTTCTATCTGGTAGTGATGTATATTCTATCTGGTAGTGATGTATATTTTACATTTGTCATTTCAGTGTTATTGGAGTTTTCTTTATTGTACGCATAGAACAAATCTGGTCTCTTTGGGAAAAAAATAGAAATAAAACAATCTCCCTCCATAATGTGAGCAATATTTACCTCGTGCATTGTATAACTGGATGTAAAAGAAATGGTAACCAATGCTAGCATAACTGTGTGGTCTACATGATTTATTTTTGTGTTTTGTGAATTTTTAGTTTACGGTAATGATCTGCTGATATGCACTTATAAATTAAGCTCTGTTATACAGCCTATCCAAATGCGTCAAGGCTGCCTTTAGAAGCAAAATAGTGTGATTTTCATGACTTCAAATATAGATTTAGTTTGAGTGTTTGAACAACTATATGCAGTTAATGGTTGTGTATTTAAAATGTCTCCCATCTTCCTAGCTTCATGATATGACTTTAAAAATTACAGTAATGAACTGTTAGTAGTATAGATCAATTCTGATTAGACTTTATCAGGGAATCTGTTAAAGATATGTTTGGTGACCAAAACATATGTGTGAATGTAGTTATAATACTTTTGAAAAAAAATTCTTTTTTCTATATCCCCTTTGTCCAGCCTCTCTTCCCAGACATTTAGCTATTTGCTTCTTTCCTTTAGCTGGGAAAGTGGGTGCTGGCACACTATGCAGTTTTCATGTTTTCCACAATAAGTCAGAAAATGTCTCATATACCTGGCATTCAAGCTATAACTATACCATTTGTCTATAGGATATAAACCAGAAATAAATTACTAAGTAAAGTACAAATTAGTCAAATTTATCAGCCGAAGGGATGTGCTACAGCAGTTCTTTAAAAAGAAGACATTTTCCAGCTTTCAGGATAAAGATACATCACAAGTGCTCTAAGTTAACCAAAGTGATTATGATGGTATGGGAACTGCTAAAAATAACATTTGTTCTTAAACCTGTCATTAAAAATCTGCATCAAATCTGCAACACTAGATCACTCCAGTTTTCTGCTGATTCTCTAGTTTTTGGTGGACTCTACAGTTTAATAAGAAAATGCCATTTCATTTCCAACTGAGACCCATCATTTGTTTGGGGAAGAACTGCATATATACTTTATCCCATCATGCCTCAGAGGTAAAGGGGTATGTTAATGAGCATTTCTGATATTGAGCACACGTGCAGGCACACACACACACATGCAGATTGTTACGTTAACTGGAGATTCCTTCTTTTTCCTTTTCTATAAGCACATACTGCTACTTCCAAGTTTTATCATTTCTGATGGCCCCTTTCCCACTCAAGCAACCTCCAGGTGTTTTGATTTTTGCTTCCAGTCTGTCAGTGGCTTCAGCTATCACCTTCCTGTTCCCTAGACAGCATCTCCTTTAATGGAACCATGGCCAGTGTCCCTCAGCTGAGCTGCATCAGGCACATTCCACATGTGCTTCTGTGGGGAATAAGGTGTGGGGTACCCAGCCCTGCTGCTGTGTTCCCCATGAATCTACCAAGCTGTGTAGATAAGATAGCATTTACAAAATATTGCAGAGGGACAGCATTATCCCCAAAGATATGGCTAGATCGTCTTGAACTAAAATCAATTGGAATAACTTTGCAGCTTGCTTTGTGTGATCAAAAATGAAACATTAAGATGGTTCAACTGTGTGACTTAAAACTTACCAGTGATTTTCAGGCTTTGCTTTAATAAAAAGAGGCTCTAACTATTATTTGGGAACAAAGACAGTTTTCATCTTTTCTCAGACCAAAACTATTTTGTAAAATTTTTGCAGTTTAGCTAAATGTGCTATTATTTACCCATGAAGTTATTTATGACTGTATACTGGTTCCTGCTCTTGCTGTTGGCTGATAATAAGGAGTACCCTTGGTTTAAATGCTTTTGACTTGTGCTGTTAACTGCTTCCATCAGTATACTCCAAAGATTTTTTATTTTGGCTTTAGGATCATGTGTGCTTTTTCTGTATCATGAGAACTCCAAATGATCATGTTTATTTAAAGCTTTGTATACATTGTTGTTTTTGCTGGTCTCAGCCCTAATGCTCTCAACCTGGGGTGTAATGTGCTGCACCCCATGCTGCCCCCACTGTCCTTAACTGCAGAGCTGGATTAGCTGTCAACCATTTGATGTGTTATCTGTCTGACAAGGACTGAATGACCTGATGTTGGATTTAGATTCTTCCTGGGGATTGTACAGCTATGTACAAATCTGAATGTATTTGCCGCCAGGACCTCCCAAAGTGACTCTAATCTTAAAACTGTAAGTTGTAAGTATTCTGAAACCGGGAAATATTTATTTTAAATGAAATCAGGTAGTGTTGCTTTTTACAGTGTAATAAATACATGTATCAAAAAAAATTGTGAAACATGGATTTAAAAAAAAACTAAGGTTTTCTCTTACATCACTAGGTTGGGAACTCCACTGAGCACAGGGATTGTGTAGAGTTGGTTCAAATCCGTGTCTAATGCCTACTGTGAGCCAGGTACTATGCAAGGTGTCAGGTGGGGTTACACAATGATTAAAATGAGAATCCAGCATGGAGTTAATCCTTGAAGGTGAGAGGATGGGCAGGCATGTTTCTAGTCCCGTAGAAGCTAACATTATCCTTTTGCAGTGAGGAAGTGCTCAGTAAGTATTTGTTGAACTGAATCATTAAACATGCCCTATGCTAGGAGGAATTCTAACCTCCTTTAAAGAGAACAGAGTCATTTTCACAAAGCCTTCACACCTGTTTGGGTAGCTGAACCGACTGCTGCCACAGTAGAGTCTGAGTAGGACCAGATGAGCTCATAAACTGCCACTCCAGACTGGTTCATGGGTATAGGGAATGGCATTCACTTACAATGCAGAAAACCGTTGGTCCCAAGTTTAGGGTTAGTGGTTTTCTAACCACAGAGAAGGTACATGAACACCAATGGCTGTCCACTTTCATCTATCAAAGTTGTTTCTCACTAAGTCAATTGCTTTGTTATAAAAGTCAAACACTCTACTGACATTTTAGAACTGGATGAGACATCAGAAATTTCTAATCTAATCCCACTCCTTCACAGATGAAGCTGAGACCAAACAGTGGGCTGTGATACAGAGAACTGAGACTGGGCATTTCATTTCTATTCCAGAGCGTGAACCTGACTCCAGGTCTCCATGTGCCCAGGCCTGCCTCTTGCTACCTCTCCAGATAGTGGAGTCCACTAGGAAATGCATCCGACAAGCAGTCATATAGCAAAGGAATATCAATACTGCTTCATTCGTGTATAAGAAATGGGGAAAGACTGCAAACAGACACCAACACTAGGGTATTAAAGTCGTACAATAGCATTAAGAAACAGATTTTTACATAGCTTGGTAATAGGTATTTGACAGCTTTCTGTCAAAGGTATCTTTTAGAAACCTTTATACACTTTGTATACCCAATATAAATTTAACAAATAATTTTAAAACTGCTTAAGTATGGTTCTTTTTTCCAATTGGTCAAACACGATGTTTAATTTGTCAGTATAGCAAACACAAAAGTCGTTCAGTTCACAAAAACTTGGAAGCTGGCCATAATTAAGTCAGTATCACTTAAGAACTATATAAAATAATCTTAGAAGGTTCCCAAAACAATATTGATTATCTTAGCCTTTCTAAAATTGCTTTAAGTGCCATTTCTGTGAAATTGTATATTTTTATGTAACTTTTACATTTTTGTAGCTTTTGGTTATATTTGCTTCAGAAAAATCTTAAGTTTTAATAAGGTAGTTAGTACTAGAACATATATGATCCAGTATCTCGGAAGACCTTAAGTTCCACAAAAGTAGGTATCTTTGTCTGTTTTTGTTTACCAGTATTTCCCAAACATCTAGAATAGTGCCTGGCTCATGGCAGGTGCTCAACATATATCCAATGTAATAATGAATGAATGAATGACCAAAAGATGCCATTCAAGTATACCCCTTACATTGGGAACAGCATCCTAGTTCAAAAGGTAGGTACCAGAGTTCTGAATTTCTAGTTTTGTCCTGTTTTCCCTGGGATAGTTAAAATGTAAAAGGAGTGCTCTGTTCCTTAAGACTTAATATTCCACTTTAGCATACACTGAACAGATTTTGCTCATTTAAAGCTGAATAAACAGTGAAATCTACTTACTGCCACTTCACAAAATTTACTTAACCCTAAATAAAGAGAAAATTCTTCCAAGTATTTTTTATAAGCTATTATGCTTATGGAACACCATATAAGAAAAACTCAGGAAACACACACTATATCTAAGCCAGGATCTATTTAGTGATTTATTTTCTTTAAAGGTGAAGCAGCGAAGTTTATTACGAAAGGAAAGAAGTAGAAGCTCTCTAATGAGAGGGGGCACCCAAAAGTGGAAATGCCCCCTGAAAGAAGGAAAGCTCTCTGACAAGAGGAGACATCTGAAACTGGAATGCCCTAGTAATTTCTTATAATGACCAATTACATAAGAATGCAAATTTATACTGGCTGGCCAGGGCATTATCTATTTTACTTACTGGAGAAATACAGCTCTCAATGCTCATTATGAATAAACTTTGTTTCCTAGATGTGAATACTGCAGATATGGAGATTAGAATGATCACATTTGTAATGATGTCAGGATTCAAGCCTATACCGCTATCCCTGATAACTCTTCAAACAATGGTTGTCTAACCCACCAAATTTATGTCTAAAAAAAATCCCAAACTTGGTGATTATGTCATCATACTATTTTTTTTTTTCTTAACACATGATGCCTTTTATTTTAAGGTCATGCATAACCTAGTTTATTACATTTTTGAAGAAAAAGGGCACCTTTCTGTGTACCCACACATAATAATTTCTCAGTAATGACTCATCTAATCATAGAGGTGTGCATATTAGATGGTGGCTTTGGAGACAAGACAGAGTCCCATTTTACATATATTTTAAAATTAAAAACTAAACATTAGCACTATTGAAGTTCATTTTAAAGTAAGTGCCAACTTATTTGTGTATTTTGGAGGCAGCTGCAGTCACCAAGACCAAATAAATTTTTTCTTTTTATGGCACCCATTATAGCTTGTTTCAATGTTTTTCATCTGTGCTCTCTTCCACTGACCTATCTTAAACTGCAACAGCAATTCTGGTGACAATCAGGGTAAGAAAGGGCAACACTCAGGCATGTGGTGTTATTAATCTTATTTTAAAATAAGGACTGACATATTTTTATGTTCAATCATAAGTTTAAAAAAAAATGAGAAAAACACCAAGCCTATACAAAATGCCAGTAACTTTTTAAATCTTTATACCAAATGCTATTAGGAAGTAACCAAGACCAGCATTTTAATACTTCTAAAAAAGTAAACAAAGTCTCTTGGCAAGTGCAGTAAAATGAAACCATGCCAAATCACTCTCAAGGGGCAAAAATATACCAAATAATCACCAGCAGGGGACGCTGGGATAGCTCAGCAGTTTAGCACTTGCCTAGCAATCGCAAGGTCCAGGGTTCAATTCCCGGCCCCAGACTGTGCAAAGCCATACGCCGAACTGCAGTGCAACTGGTAATTACTGGGATGGTTCAGCAGCGCAAGTTCAGCTCCTGCCCCGTCTGGCCTCACATCCACTTGTGTGGAATGAAACTATGTCACAACTAATGATGTACAACTGTGGAGACTGCTCTGGGCCCTCCCCCTTCTCTCTCTCTCTCTCTCACCTTCTCTCAAACAATAAAAAAAAATAATAAACAAAAAAATTAAAACAAAAACACAGCAATTAGAAACTGTATTTTCGTTAATGCTGTCTTCTTTGTTCTTTCATCACTTCCATTTAAAGTCAATGCAAAACCAGTCAGGTTCCTGCTACCTTATGTAAAAACTAAGAGGTGGCCTTAAGTTGTATTCAGTACAAAGTGCCATGTGCATATTATATTTAATTTAATACATATACTTGAGCTTTAATTTTAAAGTAGACTTTAAGAAAATTTTATCCCCACCAGAAAAATGCAGTATTTCCATAGTATCATCTTAAGGTGGCAACAATGGGAAAATATAACACAGCTACAAAGACAGCAGTCTGAAATTTATGTGGAAGAACCCTGTCAAATCTATCCCCCTAAACCATTTTTCTCTGTCAGCACTAATGAAGGAAGAAGTTAAGTAACATGACACACTTCACAAAATACCATTCAGTCAAAAGTGATCTAGAAAAAGCACAGGAGAGAGAGAATGGAACCATTTTCAAATGTATTTGTCAGAGAAACATATTTGTAAGTGAAAAATGTGCAATTCTCAATGCAGTTATACAGAACAACCTTTTAAATTATTTGATTTTTAAAACATTATTGATGGTTAATGATTTGTCAGTCACTAGTTTTTCTTCTCAATTTGAATTATGACTAGACTGAATACCAACCAATAACAATAAAGTCAAATTAACCCATTTAAAACACATGAATCAAATTTTGAGTTTGTCTACATTTATGATTAATTTCAACATTTAGAAAAACAGTATTTGCCTTGACAGAGCTGTCGTTAACAGCCTGGTTCCCTTGATAGAACTGTGAAGACAATTTCATTTACTAGTACCATGATGAGACAGAAGGAATTCAGCTTTGGATATTAAAGTTTAAACAGAAAATACTCCTAAATTTGAAAAATGTACTTCCTTCTATTGATATTAGCCAGTATCATAAAGCCATAACAAACAAAAAGCTAGTTCTCCCAAGAAAGAGAGTTTATCTTTAGTTTTAAATAGCCACTGTGGAAGACAGAATAAAACACAGAACACAACTTTCATCCCCTGCCCAGATGCAGGATGGCTACCTTTGATAAAGAGTTCATGTAACTTTAGATAAACTTAGTTTCAAACTACTTCACAGGTAAACCAATAGGAAACTTCTAGCCATACTTAAAACAGAGAGAATAAGAATTCTCCAGAACAGAAATTTACTAACCCTACATCTACAAGTTTCCTAAATAACCATATGATCTATCCAACAACCTGTTAACAGTTGGGCACTAACTTTATGCACAGCATTTACCAGATGACTTAATGCATAGGATTTGCTACATCTTTCCCAAAGCACTCTCATTCTAGTAGTCCTGTTGTTCTGGGTGCATCTGGATGCTTTTCATTTGTAAAACTCACTCAAGTGGTGAGAGCCTTTCAATTTTACCTTTAATTAGATGAATGAAGCCTTCCAGAGTAACACATGTTTCTGAATAAGGAAAAATCCCTTTGCTATCAACAGGATGCAGCAAATTTGTTGGCCTGTCATTTCCCTAGAAACACAGAATGTAAAGGAACAGAACAGCAACTGGGAAGGGAAAATGTCTCCAGAGAAAACTTGAGAAACATTCATGCTCTATACTGCATTCATCTGTAAAAAAGACAAAGTGTGATTAAGTTTATTACACGGATCTTGTAAAAAGCAGACTCGTATATTTAACATTTCTGGTCTGATTGACAAGGGAGTGGTAGGAAGACACTTCCAATAGCAAATAACCATGGAATTAGAGAACCTTCGGCATGTGCTGTCATTTTTCCCGGACTATCTAGACCTTTATATCCTCTAAGCTGATGGATTACTACTCTGAAGCCTGTTGGCTTAGTTCTGTCAATTCATCCAGGTTGCATAAAGCTTTTGGCTGTCATGCAAGTCTGAGGACAGAGGAACATGGCAAGTCTGTTCATGCAAAACAAGGGCGAGGCATTGCTGAGCTGTGAACCAGAGGGACAGACAGACGTGGGGGAAATGATGAATTTTCCTTAAAGGCCTCTCAGTAGGAATAATAGATGAAAGTCTTTTAGGTATGGCTTGGGAAGCAGAATCATTAGGAGCCTCTCACCCAGCACGGCCTCCTGCCCAGCGGCCTTGAGGGCACCTTGTGGGTAGTGAATTGCTCATTCATAGAACCAACCCCAGCCTGCACTGACTTCCCACCTCACTGCCATGGTGGGCTCCCCCTTTAGATCAGGTGCTCTCGACCAGGCATGGTTCTGTCCTTGCAGTGCCTGAAGACATTTTTGATGGTCCTGAGTGGGTGTGAGAACATGTGTGCTACTGGCATCTAGTAAATAGAGACCAGAGATGCTGCTAAACATTCTACAATGTGTAGGGCAGTCCCCCACAACAGAGAATTATTCCACCCAAGATACCAATGGAAACACAGCACTAGACAAACCTCCTGAGAACTGAGTCCAATTTTTTTAATCCCAAGTGCTTAACAGTGAGTGGTACATAGTGGGCTCTTAGGAATATTATTTTGGATTAAAAGCACAATGAAGGTTTTCCCCTGTGTTTCAGTGTAGGGGACATGAAACATGGGTAGCTATGATGGTGGACTTTGGGAAAGGAGAGAAAGGGAGAAAGCCTAGATTCAAATCCTGTCATCTCTTACTAGCTATGTGATTTGGCATATTAATGGACCTCTGGAATCTCAAGGTCCTTGTCTTTTCTAATAGTACCTAGCAGAGATCTGTTGAAAGAATTACATTAGGTATAACACATGTAGAATGCCTAGCATGGTAGATGGAAAATAGTACACAATTAATAATAAATGTTCCTATTACTTTAGTATATGTGCTGCCACAGCAAGCACTAAATGTTCCTATTATGATCAGCTTTGACCAAAGGCCTCATAGGAGAGTAAACTGGTTTTCATGTCGTCCCAGAGGAAAAAAGTTACTGAACAGGAAATCCAGACTAAATAAATCCTCTAGTCATGCTGCACAGAACACTGGTGCTCTGTCTGTCTTGGACAATTTCCTCAAGAGTGTGCAGTCCTCCTGCTCCTGAGGCAGCACTCAGCTTTGGCCCAGGGCCACCCTAGTCCAGAGCAGCCAACTCCAGGCATGGCTGAAACCAGCTACTTCTGAGAGAGGTTATTCTATTTCGGAGCATATGCCCTAATTCCAAGGGTAGATGGCTGACTGAAATCATGGCTGCAGTTGAGGACAGACAATTTAAGACAGACTAGGTGAAGGCCACCCAATTTGGAGACTACCGGTAGTCAAATTTCTATTTTATCTAACCAGTGCCATGCCCATATTATGGACTCTTTTAGCTCTTTAAGTCTTCTGTGATTTTAATCTGGAGGAGTGTGTGAGTGTGTGTGAGTGTGTGTGTGTGTGTGTGTGTAAAATGGATTTATTTTATTCTAGAAATGAAATGAAATAAATCATCTAGAATACAACGGCATGGCTACAGAAGGGGCATCCACAGACCCAAAACCATTTCCTAGCATTTATTTAGAGTGTTTAAACTGCTCTCACTGCACCCATCAGAGAGCACAGAGAAAGCAATCACACTGCTTGCACAGATGGAGGGAATTAATCCATCTTATTTTCTCAAGGTCACAGGCATTAATGATGATGACAGAACTCTGATATCCAAATCCTAAACACAGGCCTCTCGCCCAAATGCCACATGCCTTTGTCATAATAAACCATAATAAAACATACTCAGTTCTGTGCAAACAGCTTCTCCTGGGTGCATGTTTTAAATGAAGTACAGATCAGCTCTGGAGGAGGCATGCCAGGACACTCTTGTCCACTCTCCTGGTATACCTCCCACAACAAGGCACTCTTAGAGACATGCCAAGTGAATTCGAATATTCATTCCATCACTTACTTTTTGATCTTAGACACATTATATAATTGGGAGGAGGGAACTCTTTTTCCACACCTGTAAACATGAGAATAACAATAATACCTAACTTGGCAGGTTGTGAGAACTGAACAAGTTACTACCTATGGAGTGCCTGGAACACCACAAGGGCTTAGTAAGTGTTCCCTATAATGGTGGTTGGAGATGATCATGACGTAACTTGCTCAGGAACAACAAAGGAGTTGTAAGAGAAGAGCAGCCTGTTTTTTGGTTCCATCAATCTATCTTACACATTCTGAATAGGCTTTACATTTATGTCATTTTGTGTCAGGCTTATAAATGCACTTTATGGCAGAGTTGGGGGCCAACTTCTAACAGAGGATGTGGTCTATCCTATGTATGAGGTTCATTTTACACTTGTTAATAGAAACAGAACTATTTTGCTATTACACTATCTAAGCATTTTTCTAAGTGACTCTTTTCATTCTCAACCATCAGTAGGATCTAAGAAAGGGCATTCTCTAAAGATTTTAGCTTGTTCTTCAAGTGAGGAAAAGGATGAAGAAAAAAGTTACCTACCAGAAACCTGGCTCTAAGCAGGTATTATTGCTTACAGTCATATACGTGCCTTCCCTGAACCCATGGCTATGTGACCCTGAATGCCTGAGGAGCAGCACCCTCTTACCTTGTTCCCTTCCCTTCCTGCCTCCCCTCTCATTACTGAGCACAAATCTGTACCAGGCAGCAGCAGGTTCACAGTGATGAACAAAGGCCAGTAATGACTAAAACAGGATTTTTTAAAGCGTTAAACATTTTTTAAAAAGTGAACTGGAATAGCTTTATGTGGAAAAGAGCTTAAAATTAAACTGTATCAGCAAAAATTGAGCCAACCAAAGAACATCTTTAAGAGGAAGGATTCCAGGCCGACAAACAGTAATATTTGATTTACTGGAAAACATTCTCCCAAAAGAAGATTCACTCTTCTGTTGACAACCCTGTCCCTATTCCTAGCATGACCTTCATTAACTGTTTAGCTCCTGGAACTTTTACTCTTGGCAAGTCCTTCACAGCCCCAGGCACTAGCAGGACAAATTATTTCTCAAACACAAAGCAGGTGGAATTGTTTCATTGCTGCTAGCTGAGTCTCTGTAATTACTGTAATTACCAAGCATTAGTCCCTTCCCTTCCTAAAAATAACATTCCTTTACCCAGACACTGCACTGAAATAACAGGTCAAAATAAAACATTTTCTTATCAGAGAAATTCTACTCCCATAAATTTTATGAAATTTCTATATGGACAGCTTCAAAGAGTAGAGGGGGGAACTTTCAGATATTTGAAATGTCACTTATTTTTTGGAAGGTACTAAATGCCAGGAATATAAATCCTGGTGATGATGCAGCTTGTTTAGGCATAGCAGGCTCCAACTTGTCATGGCTTGTAATCTAAAAACCCACTTCCTGGCTCCACCAGAGAGTTTCCTTCTGATACCCTGCAGAGAGGACCAGGGTCAGCCCTCCCAGCCTCAGGGGGCACACAGCATGAGCTGAGAACCTCCCAGCGTGGTACTTACCATACTGTCGAATTCTACAGGGCCCACTATCCGAGACACCTCATCAAACTCCTCAGGAGACATGGGGAGAAGGTTGTCTGTCGTCTGAAGTCGAGAAGGGTGACTAAAATGGGGAGAAAGAAAAGGGAAATATTAACATCTAGATTATGAAAGTGGTGGTGCAAACGTAGACATTTCATTTTTGGCCTGTGATTGAACCATTACACTGTATTTTTATTTCAGGTAAGTGGCTACACTTGAAAAACACATTTGCAAAAGTATAGATCACTGGAGATTCCTGTCCCCAGCCCAGCCCCTTGAGAAATGTAGTGGACTCTAGAAATGTGATCCAAGTAATAGCCAGGGAACCTGCGCCGCTCCTGCCTGGTCAGCCCTGGATGCAAGTGTATGCAGCGTGTCACCCTGCGATGCCAACGCCTCCGGGTGAGCCTAGCCCGAAAAGCACCAGAGAAATGTCTGGGGAGTCCCTCATCCCTACCTTGAGGTGTGTATGCAGATAAAGCTGCTCCAGAGTGTTTTTACATGAAGGCTACATCCATTCACCCCAAGACAGTGCTGCAGGCCAAATAACTGAAAATGACTTTTCCAAAATTTTTTCTACCTTTTATAAAATGAAACAACAAAATAAAAGCAAGCAGAAAAAATGTATCTCAATCATTACTTTGGCCTTTTCGAGACTGAAAAGAACTACTTTCCCACTCTGATCAATTTTTGTTCATTTTATTCACACTTTTTCAAAGTATCAGTTTGGAGAGAACTTATATACCTTAAATACAACTGTTCTTTTTTTTGTTCTTCTTTTTTTTTTTTTTATAAAGGCAGTAAAATGCTGATAGGCAGTGACACCAGGATCTCTAATTAGGATCTTTCCAACAAGTCCAAGTGTGAGGGCAGGGGCAGCAGTTACAATGGAGAACGCAAAGTACAAGCATCTTCGTCAGGCCCTGGCCAGGAACAGCTGGCCTAAGGTTTTAAACATGGTACTCTTCTGTGTTCACTTACACTTCAGACACAGAAATCAACTCAGTCTTGATGTATCCAGTTCCTTTAGGGCCATCAAGTTCCATTGGCTCAGGTGCTAGAAGAAAACATATCGTGAACACTTTCCATTAGCAGAAATTACAGAAGAACCATCAACTTTCTCTCTGATCAAAATGTTCTTCTTTTCCTTGATAGTCAAGGTAGAGTACTATAACTTTAAGGACTGCCTCCCTGCAAGCATCACCTGACATTCTAGTGTGAGTACAGAAACAACTAAAAGAAAAGAGGAGAAGAGTTCAGTATAGAAGTCAAGCTGAGTGGCTTCTCTTTTCAAGTCTTGAAATCCTACAGAAATCAGAGCCCCAAATATGCCAACTTTCAGCTGGTTTAGTGGTCCTAGCCTGGTGGGTGTAAAACACACAGCTATCAAGGTGAGCTGGGAGCATCTTCTCCCTAAAGTCATTGTGCTAATATTGAGCTTTCTGATTCTGAAAAATAATAAGCTTTGTTTGGATATGTTCCAAACCAGAGTAGTCTAACCTGAACTTTCTCAAATGCCACTCACTGATAACTGAGAAGCAGGAATCTTGTGTTCAAAACCTAGGTCTGCCCTGAATGGTAATCACTAGTAACAATATGACCTAATAATTTATCAGGTCACCATGAATGACCCACTGTACTTCTCCAAGGCCTCAATTTCTCATTTTTAATAAGAGCAGGCTGGCATAAATCAGTTGGCCATGGTGGCCCTACCTTCTACCGTTTCCTTGTAGAAATGGTAATAATGTAACAAATATACAAGACCAGAAATGAACTTTTCCAATACCCCTAAAATAAGAAATCATGTACTCATTTCTTACTAGCGGTATTAAGCCAAATAATGCATCATGTTTCAGCTGCACTGTGTTCATACTATTTCTTCAAAGCCTGCTTTTACCAATTCAAAAGGAAGTGGTGGGCTGATGACACAGCACGAGCGGGGTCAGTGCTGGCACCTGGCACTCACAGGAAGGCAGGGGAAGTGTGCGTGATTAAACCCTGTCTCCAGAAAACCTTTGCACAATGATAGAGTGAGAACACAATCACCACATACCTTCCTTTGGCCTGGAGTAATACTTTCCAAAGGCATGGTCTTTATCAATATTTGGATACAGATACTTCAGGGGATTCTCTGGAATATTTTCAGCAGCCATGACTTTGTAATTGCGAATAATATCAGGGAAAGTAACAGCAGAAAGCTCTTTCTTCGTGTAGGGTTCAACGGCATGGAAGTAAGGTTCTAAAAAGAAGAAAAGAGAAATGAGTCCCAGGGACTCTCCCAATACAGTAAAGGAGAGAAATAAAACACTGCATAGGTTATGGATTTGAGAGAACCCGGTAAGATCTAATTACAGTGCAGGAGTTACAACACCGTACTGTTTTATTTCTAAATAAATTACAAATTTTTCTTAAAAACGGGAAAAATAGGGGTGGGCAGTAGGAAGGGGACATCAAATATATGGTGATGGAAAGAGAGCTGATTCTGGGTGGTGAGCACATAATG
>PVKE010040088.1:0-14740 GCA_004027555.1 Craseonycteris thonglongyai
GATGCCCAGTAGTGGGATGGCTGGGTCATATGGTAATTCCATTCGTAATTTTTTGAGGAATCTCCATACAGCCTTCCATAGTGGTTGTACCAGTTTACATTCCCACCAGCAGTGTGTGAGGGTTCCAGTGAAAGGTTTTTAAGCCAGCCCTGTCCACTGTTCTTGTGCATGTAGGTAAATGGATCCCAAC
The DNA here is from genome assembly GCA_004027555.1 of Craseonycteris thonglongyai. Taxonomy (NCBI): domain Eukaryota; kingdom Metazoa; phylum Chordata; class Mammalia; order Chiroptera; family Craseonycteridae; genus Craseonycteris; species Craseonycteris thonglongyai. Next base: position 191 of record PVKE010040088.1, read on the forward strand.
CTATTCCACTTGTGCATCTCTTTTAAATCCACTTCTATAAATTGTCCCCCTGTTTTTATTTTTTATTTTATTTATTTATTTATTTTTATTTTTGACAGAGAGAGAGAGAGAGAGACAGAGAGAGACAGAGAGAGAGACAGAGACTGAACTGAACTGGGGGAGCTCCCAGTTCAGCATATGGTTCCGCATGGGCCCGGGGCCGGGACTCGATCCCAGGTCCCGGGGGCTGCAAAGTGAGCGCTTAACCCACTGAGCCATCCCAGCTTCTCCATCCCACTGTTTTTAAAACAGCTGTTTTTAAATTCTGACACTTTTGTTCGGTGCCTACCTTAATGTAAAATTAAGGAAGAAAAAATTACTACACCAAAAGTATAAACCACAGATTTCATTTTACAAAATTTATAATAGCTAAATATTGATAATGATGATCACATATTTAACAAACTTTTAATTTACTATTATTTGTATTATCTTAAAAGTCTGTAATAATTGTTATGCAGATCCCTAGCCATTTGAAACTCTGTTAGTGAGATCATTGAGCTTGCTTTGATGCACTTAGTTTCTTGATATCAGGCTCAAAAGATGCAAAATAGTTTTAAATCCAACCTGCATTATCCTTTTGCAGTACTTATTTTTTATGAAGGTGTAAGAAGAAAAAGCTCTCTCCACTAGTTCAGTTTTAGAAATGGCAAGAGGTATTTGAGTGTCTTCTCCCTGAGCTAGTTGTTCATGTTCCTCACTGACATCTACCCAAGATACTTTGTTTTAAAATCAGAATTTAAAGAAAAATCAGTTGAAAGTTTCATCAATTGCTCTTTTTCAATGATTGGTAGTTAGCTTCTTTCAAGAATTCTTCATTGAAGGGATTTGTAATCCAGTTGTTTTCTTTTTCCACATTGAGGGAAGTACTTATAAAAGGACACTTTAAGACCTTCCAAGTGACTTACAACATTCTCTTTCACATTTTGGGATAGGTGCAAGTCATTCTCAGATAGAAAGTTGTGCAGTTTCCAAAACTTCAGGCTGACCTCTTTCAATACACGCTTTCCAAAAGTCCAGTTTTTGAATCATTAACTCAATTTTGTCCGTTACTTTGAATATAGTGATTGAGCTGTTCTGAAGTCCCGAGTTTATTTCTAGAAAAATATCTGATGAATATGCAAGACTTTGGAGCAAGAGGAAAACAATGGTCTTCAAAAAATACCTAAACTTCATGTCTAAGTTCAAATATCCGTGTAAGTACTTGGCCACAAGATAGCTGCTTTACCTCTGTATGCAAAAGTAATGTGCTGTGAATGCTGTTCATTTCTTCACACAGTGCTTTAAACAATCTGGAGTTTCATGGTTGTGACTTAAATTCATAGCCTCCTCAAGAACATCTTTCAGTTCACTAGGAAGATGCTTGGATGCAAGACTTTGTCTACAAATACAGCAGTGACTCCATGGTACATGGGAAGCAACCTCTTTATTTCGGTCACAGGAGCCTACAAAACAACCTAACCCCCATCGGTGCATACACCACGACAATTCAACCAACTAATGTCCTATTCAACAAAATAATCATTGACTACATTAAAATATCGTCACCTGTAGTGAACTCTGCCAATGGGTAACAAGACAACAGGTTTTCCTCAATTTCATCTCCTACCAAGTACCTTGTGATGGCAAACAAAATAGATAAATCAGCAACATCTATACTTTGATCAACCTGGATGGAAAATAATTAACTTTTTCTCAATCTACTACAGATTCAACATCATCAGACATTTCCTGAATTCGTTGAGACATTGTATTGTTTGAAAAAGAGGTAGTATTTATTGATTTTGCAGACATATTCTTCCCCAAACATACAAAAAATGGTATCCTCAGTATAGGGAGAAATTAAACCTTCAGCTATAGTGTGGTTTTTACATTTAGCTATGCAATAAGCAATATGGTATGAAGTCTCAAATGCATTCTCATTGTCTTTCTTTCCTGACATTATGTATGAAATAAGAATTGGATGCTTTGCTAAGTACCAAAAATAATGTAGCCCTTTGTTTTTATACATAGAATGCTTAGTTTCCTTTTTATTTTCAAAAGTTATTTTATTGCTTGAGTGAAGGTGAGACAGAGAAAGAGAGAGAGTAAGCGGGGGAGGGACCAGAGCAGTCTCCATAGTTGTACATCATTAGCTGTGATGTGGTTTCATTCCACACAGGTGGATGTGGGGCTGCATGGGGTGGAAACCAAACCAGGGGCCTCCACATAGGAGGTGAGAACCTTCACCACCAACCCATCCAGCAGTCACCAGTTGTGCCACAGTTCAGGATATGGGGTTGCACTAGCCAGGGTTGGAAAACTAACCCCAGACCTCACAATTTCAAGGCAAGCACTCAACCGCTGAGCTATCCCAATATCCCAGGATGTTTTTAGGCTCTAAATGTCACATGCGTAGAGAGGGTTTCATACAACCTATGGATAATATTTCCCCACACTCAACACACAAAGGCTTGTGCAAACCCATGTGCTGAACTGTGATACACACCTGCTAACTGTGGGGATGGTGGCAAAAGTTCTCACCTCCCAAGCAGGAGGCCCCCAAATCGGTTGCCACCCCACGCAGACCCACATCCACCTGTGTGGAATGAAACCATTTCATAACTAATGATGTACAACTGCTCCGAGCCCTCCTGTCTTCTCTCTCTCTCACCTTCTCTCAAAAAATAAAAAATTAAGCTTACGGGTAAAAAAAAATAGTACATGAAACTGCATACTCAAATCAAATACCTTAAAAAAAAGAAAACCTCTAGTCTTAAACTTTTGTCTTACTGTGATCATGTGACAGCTTTAAATAAAGGCAAATTAAATTTTCATAATTTCACAGAAATGCTCTAAACTAAGCCAAGTCTGAAATTGCCAACTGCATATATATCCATAATATAAAACCCATTCAACCAGAACGAGTAAGAGAGGTATCATTGGACCTTTACAGAATACTCTTTTAATTTCAATAAATTTGAAATACAAAATTCTAGAAAGTGAAATATTTTCAGTGAAAATGACTAATTCAGGCAGCTAAAACTCAGAATATACTGTGTTTAATTTTGTTTATTCTTCCATGATACTCACGCTAAAAGAAGCCTGAAAGACAAATTAAGAGACATAATATTTACTGTATTGCTATGGTTTCCAAATTAACAAATAGAAATCATTATTCGATTACCTAGCAACTTCCCTTTAGTAAAAAAATCTTAGGTATGTATCATTTTCCTTAGCTCTTACAATGTAATTATGTTTAACCACCTTTTTAAAAACTTTTGGTAGTTAAAAGACCAAATATTTAAATTTTTCTGAGCATAAACACCAATATGCATTAGATAAAATCTAGGGCTTCTAAGTCATTTTCTTCTGATGTCTGTATTATTTTTATTCAGAGGCCTTTTGATAGTAAAATATTGTTTTGGTAAGAGAAAAGAAATGTAAGATTATAGACTTTATTACTAATGTCTGAATACAACCTAATAAATAGATAGTACAGGAAAACTAATTCTTTGGATTTGCAATGGCATATCTAACCAAGGAAGAAAATGTGATTCACAGTTCTGGCAGAAATATTTTCAGGGGAAAAAAAACATGTTACCAGTATTGTCTTCACTTTAGGTTAATGGTATTGTAACTACTGAATTTTTCCTCCATATTTCTGTGACAGGAATGATAAATATGACAACGAATGTCATACAAAATATTTTTCAATCACATTGACACAAAACTAAGTCTTAGGGTTCAACAACCCTCCCTTAATTCTGTTTAGAGGGACAAATCAAGGAACAGGTAGATACCGAGGCCAACAAAGAACCAGGGCCAGGCTGTGCATTGGCCCTGGGGGTGGAAGGGCAGGCAGCACAAAAAGAGTGCTGACCCAGCAACATCTCCCACCTGCCTTTGCTTTACTTCCAGTTAGTAAATGGAACAAAAATAAAGAGGTCTACACTCAACAGGAATTAGTTGAATTCATGCACTAATGCTAACAGAAGGAATCCTAAATGACGCAAAACAACAATAACTTAGATTTACTCTTTCAAAGGATTTGTCTAATAAAAGCAGTAAGTACAGAAGGAAAGAACTTTGATTTTTTTTTAAGCAGGGTAGAAACAGGAAGAAAAACATTCACTTTTTGTAACTCTGAAAAAATAACTCACATTTCATAATCATTTAGAAATTTTTTTTTAATTTTATTTTTTTGTAATTGTTAAATTTATTGGAATGACACTGGTTGGTAAAAATTACATAGGTTCCAGGTATACAATTCTAGATTACATCATCTATGCATTGCATTATGTGCTTACCACCCAGAGTCAGTTCTCTTTCCATCACCATATATGTGATGCCCCCTTCCTAATCCCTCACCCTAGAAATTTTTGTGTACCACCGAGAACACTTAAAGCAAACTTGTCCAACCTGTGGCCCATGGTTGCATGCAGCCCAGGATGGCTTTGAATGAAGCCCAACACATTTCTGTAAACTTTCTGAAAACATTATGAGATTTTTTTTCTTTTAAAAAAAAAATTTTTTATAGCTATTCAGCTATCTTATTATGTGTGGCCCAAAACAATTCTTCTTCTTCCATTGTGGCCCAGGGAAGCCAAAAGGTTGGACACCCCCTGACTTAAAGATACTGAATTAAGAAAGACTGAAGAACTGACTTTGAAATCTTGGAGCTCTTTTGGGCTCATCCTCAGTAGTGATTATCTTCAACTCTACACTTTCTCCCTAGACAATCTCATCCACACCCATAATTGCAATTACCTTCTATATGCTCAGAAGTCTCAAATGTTTATCTACAGCCCAGACCTTTCCTTTGAACTCCTGATCTATATCTCCAAAACTGCCTCTTTAAAATCTCCACTTTGCCTTAACTTAGTACAAGACAGCATAAATTCATATTCTTCTCTTTTCAAACATCCTCCCTACTCTAATGTTCCCTACAATCCACTCAGATGCACAAGACAAAACTTCCCCTCCCTACTACCAGTCACACACTGAGCATCTACTACTTACCTCTCCATTCCAGTCACCTCTCACCATCCCCACCACCATCACCTCAGGCTGGGCCACCACTGCCTCTGCAAGTCTTAAGACTCATCTCCCTGTATCCACTGATGCCTCTTTCTGACATAATATTCAACCTGCAGTGAGTCATCCTTCTAAGACACAAACTTGATCATGTCATACTCCTATACAAAACCCTTCAAAATCCTAAATATGAGTACATTCTATAAGTTATATCAAGGTTCTCAACCTTGGCCCTACTGATATTTGGACCAGATAATTCCTTATTGTGGGGGGCTGTCCTACGTACTATAGGATGTTTTAGCAGTACCCTTGGCCTGTACCCACAAATGCCAATACTACACCCTTCCCCCAGTTGTGACAGGCAAAAATATTTCCATACACTGTCAAATATATGCCGGGGACAAAATCACCCTTGGTTGAGAACCACTGGCTTATATTATCTGGCTCCTGTCTAATTGTCTGGCTACTCTCCTCTTTGCTGTCCAGGTTGTTGTTAACAGTGATATTATGGGAGACACAAATAATTAGGAGTGTAGGAGCCTAAATGCAAATTTCAGCTCTGTCTCTTTCCAGTTACTGTTGGGCAAGTTGCTTCACTTTTCCATGTCTTGGACTCATCATTGATAAAATGAGAATAGTAGACCACCTCGTAGAGTCATGAGAATTAAATTCACTAAAAGTACTTAGAACAGCGCCCAGTATAAAACAAGAGTTCGGTAATGTCAGCTTCTATTGTTCTTAATCCTTGATTCTCAATACTCTTTCAGACTCAAAAGCTTGTCACACATTCTTCCCTCTGACTCATTTTTCCCAATATGTGACAATTCCCTTTCCCCTAAAGCAGGGGTCTCCAAACTTTTCAGCCCGCAGGCCGCATTAACTATCAAACAGCAGTTTGGGGGCCAACTACACACTTGAGGTCCAAATAAAAAAGAATCAAAACATAGATGTTGTTTTTAATTATTTATCTAATATTATTTTATTCAGATAAAAAGGTCTCCACAGGCAGGATGAGAGGGCCTCACAGGCCACATCCGGCCCACGGGCCGTAGTTTGGAGACCCCTGCCCTAAGGAATTCCATTCATCCTTCAACTCAGTTGGATGGGCACTTCTCAAAGCCTGTCAAGTCCCCCTGTCACACACTCCACAATAAAACCACTTACTGTTCACTCAAAGTACTTAATGTAGTTGTAAATAAACATATTACTATGTTGCCTCAATTCTAAGAATGCCACTGCTTGTGACATACACTGATAATCACAGCTTTCAATTTCAGAAAAGAAATTACCATACTAAATGTAGACATTAATTTTGAAGGAAAAAAAATTGAGGAACTAGCCCATTGCATAATTATTTTTAGTGTCTATTTTCTCTTCTCTATAAAAGAAATGACCAAGTTCGTGCCCATTCTATATCCCCCGTACCTAACACACATCTGCAAGAAGATGCTCAACAAACATTTGCTGAATGAATAACATTCAAATATTTTTTTGGGGGGGAAGCCGGGATGGCTCGGTGGGCTGAGCGCTCACTTTGCAGCGCCGGGGACCGAGGGTCGAGTCCCGGCCCCGGCCCATGCGGAACCATGTGCTGGGCTGGGAGCTCCCCCAGTTCGGTTCTCTCTCTGTCTCTGTATCTCTCTCTCTCTCTCTCTCTCAAAAATTAATTAATTAATTAATTAATTTAAAAAAATATATATATATTTTTTTAACTCTATTCTTGAATGATAGTATTAAGGCTCATAATTACTGCTAATTATTATAATTCTTTATATTTTTAAAAGCTGCTATGCTATCATTGCTAAAAGTTCTTTTACCTTTAATGTGCCATGGCCTGAAAATGAATACATTACTCAAATAAAATAGCGAATAACCATAAAAAGATCATTAGTTCTACCAAACAATTATGATTATTCCATAAAACAATAACACTGGACAGTACCTTTTAAACTAAGCACAATTCTTCCCTTTGAATTCTTCTTCTGAGGCTGCTAATCCACAGTCAAAAATCACAAATTTTTGGTTCTCATCACCAGATGCCTAGAATAGATGGCTATTGCTTCCTTAGGCAGCAAAATAAAATCCCACTAAGTGTCCATTAACAAATAAATGGATAAACAATATGTACTATATACATTCAGTGAACTATTACTCAGTCATATAAAGGAATGCAGATATTGAAAAGGGGGAGGAGGAATGAAGTTCTGATACATGCTATAATGTAAATCAATCTTAAAGAAGTTATGCTACAAGAAATAAGCCAGATACAAAAGGACGAATACTGTATAATCCCACTTAGATTAAGTATTTATTAATAGAATAGATAAATTCAAGAACTATAAAGTAGATTAGATGTTACCAGCAGCTGGGAGAGGGGGAAGTAGAAAGTTGTTGCTTAATGGTACAGAATTTCTGTGTGTGGCAATGAAAAGATTTTAGAAACAGACAGTGGTGGTAATCACACAACAAATCATTAATGTAATTAATGCCACTAAATTGTAGATTTAAAAATGGTTAAAATGGCAAATGTTGTTACATATATTTTAACAACAAATTAATAACGTAATGTACCAAAAACCACTGAATTGTACACCTCTAATGGGTGAATTATATGTTCTCTGAGTCACATCTCAATAAAGCTATTTTAAAAAATGACATTCAAAAGTTCTAGCAGCCACAAATGTTAAATAGCCATAGAGCTTCCTTTCTTCCTTATTGTTACAAGTAGGCATAAGTATCAAATATGTACACATGTAAATTCTGCTCAACATAAAAGTGTCTGAACACTGCTTGCTGGAGTCCAACTTCCATAAAAGATGATTAGTTTCTATGCCTGTTAAATTCAAGAGAATTGTGCATTATGACCATGAATTTTCTTCGGGGCCTGGACCTTAAAAGGAATCACAGAATTTTAAAGCTGGAAGGATTCTTTAGATCATCAGGTCAAAAAATAAGTAACATTCTGATGTTCAGAAAACATGTTTCCTTCATAATTTCAGCTCTAAAACAAAAAAAGCAGTACCAGTCCAGGCTTTGGTGATGCCTTTAAAAAGACAATTTTCAAACCCTTCAAGAGAGAGGCTTCAATTTCTTTCATACAGCACTCACCATAACATTCACCAAACTGACTATAGTAAGGTGGCATAACTGCTTTCAACCTATCTTCATCTTTCTCCTTTTAAGAAGCTAGTTGTCTATGTATGTTACATGTCATTCAGTGGGCTCTGACTCCTGGCAGCCCTACGAATGAGTGATGTCCACAATATCCTGTTCTCAACTGCCCTGCTCAGCTCCTACAGACTCATCAGTTTTTAGATGACTATTCTTTGTTTCAAATATCCTCCCACAGAATTTGACTTCTAATTCAAAAGCTAACTGAGTAGCTTACTGGAGGAAAAATGTAATAATAAGTGGATTAAAAAAAGCTGTGTAACATGTCAAAAGGAAACAGCACTAGTGCTAAATGAGGTATTTACCAAGAATAACAAAGAGGCAGTGATGAGGGAATAATTCTCACCAAAAGAATATAATTTCACAATATGGTACTCTAAGCAATACTTGTACCAGATTAGTTTATGGTCAGTTCTGCAGCTGCAAATAAAGTTGGAGTCTGAAATAAAGTTGGCACTTCACTAAGAAATCACAGCTGGGAGTTATCATAAATTTCCAATATACAACAAGATATGTTGCCAGTGATTCGATAGGTGACAACCCTTTCCCTTTCCTTCTTCTTTTTTAAAGATTCGTTTTACTGTTTCTGAAAAAGACAGAGAGAGACAGAGGCACAGAGAGAAGGGGGAGGGCCCAGAGCAGTCACCATAGTTGTATGCCATTAGGTTTCTACATTGTTCCACACAGGTGGGCGGGAGCTGGGCTGGGGGCCTCCCACATGGGAGGCACACCCCCTCGAGCCAGGGCAGAGCCAGGGTGGGGGGTGGGGATTGGTGAGAACCAAACTGGGGGCCTCCTGCATGGGAAGCACACCGCAGTTCAGCATATGGGTCTGCACAGGCCGGGGCTGGGTCTCTGGGGCTACAAAGCGAGCACTTAACCCTCTGAGCCATCCCGGCTTCTCCTCCTTTTACTTCTTCTTTCTGAGTTGTCAACAAACCAGAAGACTTGTTACTAGCTAAAAGTTAAACATAAAATTCTACTGCAATATTTTAAAAACAGCTAAGACACTGACTCTGAGCAGATGCCAAATAAGGACTGTTTCTGTCAACAACTATACCATGCCTCCTAGAATATATTAACTATATATAGCCCAATGAGCATTTCTATAATATAGTTATATCTTTAAGATTCTAAACCTTAAGTTTAATGAGTAATTATAAATTTTAATACATTAGGAACAAGTACTTAGAACTCAAGTAATCCAAAAAAATAAAATGAAAAATTCATTTTAGATGAGCTATGTATCCAAGTAAAGAGATGGTAACTACTTTATTCTATTATAGTATTTTAGAGGCCAGATATAACGTTTTAGTCATAGTAAGCATTCTGAGACTAGCTCAATGAATAAAATGTTTATATTTCTGTCACTCCAGCATTTTTACAACATTCTCATGTGTGCATGTCAGTTTTGAGCGGGGGTTTCCAGACACACCTCTCTGGCAATGTTACTCAAAGCTTCATCTTCTGCAGAAAATCGGTCTTTCACAGGTGTTCTTTTCCTTCCAGAACCAGGAGTCCCCATCTTGTTTTCTTGATCGATTTTAACACTGAAAAGTGATCTCACTCTGCTTTCAGCCCTAAAATAAACAAAAACAGAATAATTTAAAATGTTTCTCTTTGTGCAGTTTTAATGCTCATTTATTCTACATTTACTTTTAACAAAGAGAAATTGTATTTATGTATATACATACAAATTAAAGAAATTAGTAACCGAATACTTTTTCTCATTATCAAATTATTCCAATAAAATTTACAATATTTAACTTTATTCTAATTACTAAACCTCCCAACATTTTTTACCATACTACCCATGGCAACCTATGAGAATGTGTTATAATATTAGCCCCAGAAAACTGCAGACATCAGTGATTCTACTTGTTTAAAATTACTTTTTCTGAAGTCTATTTCCATTCTAGAGCAAAAAGCATTCCAGAAGAGTCATCCAGGCTAAAGTTTTGAGAACACATTCAAAAACTTTTAACATAGAGCCTTAAAGTTACAAAGGTAACTGGCTTTTTAGTTTAATTTAGGAAATAATTCCAATTAAACCATTACCACATAAAAGAACAAATGGGTTTATTATTCTGTAATTAACAATAACCAACACTACCCATGCAACAAATATCTGAGTGCCTACTATTGCCAGGTACTATGAGATTCTGAACAAAACTGACATAGGCCAATGATTAAGAATATATCTATGGGTCTATTATTATTATCATCATGAAATAGGCCTATTTTTACAAAAGAAGAAACATTAATCCTCCAGGATTAAATAACAAGGATGATAAAGACCATCTAACCTAACACATGGTCAGTATATGAAATGAAAGGTTTTCATGAGAGAATGCATCAAAATTTACAGGACTTTCCTCTCTTCTATGCACATTCCTGAAAAGCACAGCTCATTTAGCTAAATACCCATTAACTTAAATAATTTTTCCTACCTTTAACAAAATAAGCTGGTGAAATTTCATTACACTGTGAGTCACAAATGAATTCTCAAGTAAGTCTGTCTTAATAGAATGAAATATTAATGTATTAAAACTATAAGTGACTTTAATATACTAGAATTTACTTGATTCAGGCAAAATAAATCAGAACCACTCTATCAACCAACTCTTCTAAAAAAAGTTTTCTCCCATGAAAATTCAGGCTATTCTCATCTTACCTGACATCATTTCTTATACCCAAAGAGCTAGCTTGTTATGTTTATCAATCAGAATAAAGTCTGATTATAGTTTATTACTCTACCATAAAAATGTATCTGAATATAAGTAAGGAAAGGACTCAGTTAAATGGAAACCAAAAAATAAAAGTCCGGGGATGCCGGAATGGCTCAGCAGGTTGAACACTCTTCTTTACAGCCCTGGGGTCCAAGGATCAATTCCTGGCCCCAGCCCGTGAGGATCCATATGCGGAACTAGGGTGTGCCCCAGTTCGGTTCTCACCAGGGCGAGCTTCCTATGTGGGAGGCCCCTGGCTTGCGAGGGCATGCCTCCCATGCAGGTGGCCCCTGACCCAGTTCCTGCCCTGTGTACCCCTCACCCATCTATGGAATGAAAACTATGCAGAAAACTAACGATGTGCAACTCTGGAGATCGTTCTGGGCCCTCTTTCTTGTCTTTATATCTCTCTCTGTCTCTGTTAAAAACAATAAAAATAAATCTTAAAAAAAAAAAAGTCAGGGGAAGCCAGGATGGCTCAGTGGGTTGATAGCTCACTTTGCAGTGCCAGGGACCAGGGATCGAATCCCGGCCCTGGCCCATGTGGAACCATATGCTGAACTGGGAGCTCCCCCAGTTCAGCTCTCTCTCTGTCTCTGTATCTCTCTCTCTGTATCTCTCTCTCTCTCTCTCTCTCTCTCTCTCTGTCAAAATAAATAAATAAATTAAAATATATTAAAAAAAAAAAAAGTCTGAAAGCAGCAGCTGATAAATGCAAGCCACAAATCAGGACAGAGGAGTTTTCTCAGAAATCTCCCATCCTCCTCATCCTCAGTATCATTTTAAAAATCACTCACCACTAACTTAATAGTAATTGTGTATAAATACTAATCATCCACTGAGAAAAGAAAGGAGCATGCAGTACAAAGTTCCTTTTCTGATTGGAGTGACAATTTAATGAATGCACTGTTATCAATTATCCAATATTTGTCCTTCAGCCAGCTTTCCAAGGACACACTGAAAGACCTTTCACAAAAGCAGGAGACAAAAGCATGGGCATTTTCTAATTCTAGACATATAAAAATAATCACAGAAGAAGAAAGATTTAGCTGGAAGTATATGTAACAATGGTTTTGTTACAAGGATAGGTTTATGGGTGCATTATTTTCTTCCTGATTCTCTAAAATTTCAATAGCATTGGTGAAAGAGGGATGCATTTTAAAAAACCATTCTGATCCAAAACTCAAAGAATACACTGTCCTCAATGTGGATGGTACCAAAATTAGGTACAATATGACATACACGACACTATTTGAAGCCACTGCTGGTGGCACTCTTGAATATCTTTCTTTCCCCTCTTTCCCAGATCCCATTTTGCTCCTTTCTCAATTAACACCACCTTGGACCTTAGACCTGCTGGGACATTCCTAGTATACAGATTTACATTCAGAATTATCTTTTCTTAAAAATGCTTCAAAACAAAACTGTTTCAACAGGCTACCAGCTAACTGGTCCTGAGAAAAAGATGATAACAAAAGGGACAGAGAGGCAGAGGCTATGTAGGAGATGTTCTTCTTCCTTGCTCTTCTTGTCCTACCTACAGAGTGTACCGGTATGTAGGTGCTCAAGCAACTGACTGGCCAGATCGTCACCTTTTTCAACTGTACAAGAGGCAGAGCAACAATGACCTATTTCAAATAAATAATCTAGTGCTTTTGAAAGAATTACATTATTTGTACTCTGTACAGACATCCTTAAAGGTTTTCAACTTCTTTGCAATCTATCTCCTGGTAACTCCAAGAACATTCTGTATCAGTGATAGGGGAAAACTATAAAAGAAATAAAATTCCTGGCATAGCCAATGGAAAACTGCTTTTAAACAAAATGACAACAATAAAGGTGTAGACTCAAATACATTAGTTCCATTGTCTGATCCTAAAAGGACTTTCAGTAAGTGTCTATACCAAGGAGGTTTCCTCAAGAACCCGTCTCTTCAGAAGCCAGGTCCTCTCTTCCAGCTTTTCTTTAGTGATAACACCTAACCAAGAGCTAAAGCTTCACTCACATCCACTGAGAAGAACAAAACTGCCTGTATTTTTGTAAAGTCCTTTACCCAGACAATGTCAAACTGATCTTCTCCAGATGGTTTTGCCATTAAGTATTCATCTGTCTAAGGAAAAAAAGGAAAGTGCCTTCAGAATGTTGTAGAATATAAACCTTCCAAAATAGACAGATAAGAATTTCTCTTCCCCAGTGAGCTTCTCATATAACACATTTCTGAAAAACAGGCATTTTGCCACATTAAGTGGCACTTCAATCATATTGTTCCCTTTTGTGAGAAAAGAATATGTATGTACTATCATTATGTCACATTCTAAATACAGCATACTTTGTTCTGTCTGGACACTGATAGTTGCAGTTCCCTTATAATGAAGTATTTCATCATGGAGAACTGAATGAAGACAGTGGCATGGTAAGTCTTTGCATCAGAGCTGTCATTACAATGAGAACTGGTCTGTACAATAAAGCATTTGGTAGGTATTCATAAGCAAATCACAGTATCTGAAATGGCACCTGAACTAGACTGAGTGTGACTGCAGTTGATGCCACTGGACAAAATTTCAAGTGAGAGAGACTAACTATACAAAAATGTGCCCTTCCTATTGCCTAAGCCTTGCATTTGTCATCTGAAGAGCAGAAACAACTGTCTCAACTATTTAACATGGTTAAAGTGAGGCTCAAAGGAGTTAGAATAAATGCAACTACATAATGAACTTATAAAGCATTCCATAAATGTTTAGTGTCTTGAATTAACCACCTCTTTAACATATTTAGCTAATGAAGTTGACAAAAGGGCAATCCTTGCCTTCCTTTACAATTTCTTACTTTTAACTAAGCAAAAATATTCTCATGTTACTTCCTCCAGCATGCATTTTTTGATATCATTGCCATGCTAAGAATTTTTGCTGAAGCATAGAACAATCTGGAAAAAATAAAAATGTCTTTAACTATAATCACACCACAAAGAAAAAAAAATTTTAAGGTACTTCATGGTATTCAAAGTCTATTTCTGAAAATCTAAATGAATACACAAGTTTTAAGAATGTGGTACTATAATGGGTTTTAGTCCCCTTTTAGAGCACTTGACTAAAAAGGAAACAGAAGATAGAGGTCAGTAAATGGTACACTTAAGATCTACGCATGCCTGCCTATGTAATTTTTACCTCAAAAGATAAAGACCTCTAAACTAATACTGAACTCCAATCACTGATGCACATATTGAAATATTTAGGGTTGAAGTATACTGATCTTTGCTCCTTATTTTGAAATGCATACCTCAAAAATGTAAAATATGAGTAAAGGGGATAGATAGGTGCTAAAGTATAATAAAACATTAATAGTAGAATCCAGATAGTAGGTATATGAGTGTTCACAATAGAACATTTTCAACTCTTTTGTATGTCTGAACATTTTTATAATAAAGTGTTGGAAAAAAAGTAACTGGTTGAGAAGGATAGATGATTAAATGAAAAAAAAGGCACAGGAACTGGGAAATGCAATATAAAAATTTTATTTTTTTAATTTAATTCCACAATGTTTGGGGGTTTCCAATAAATAAAATAGGATTATAAAAATTTATGTTGGTGGATGGACC
>PVKE010040089.1:0-14735 GCA_004027555.1 Craseonycteris thonglongyai
GACACCATGGAAAAATTAGATTCTTTCAATTTGGAGTTGCAGGGAAAAGACAAAAATAGAGCTGAAATGATAAGCTCTGTAAACGCATTGAAAGTGAAATTGACTTTGTTGATATCACATCTGCATATCAAGTCTCTCGTGCACTTCCCATATATGAGGAAAATGCTAGGTAACAATGAATTAAACGTGTCATTATTTAGTGAGACCCTGCAAGTGCTTCAAAAACAGTTTGAAGAGAGATTTCTGCAGTTTACAAATATTCTTCTGTATCAATCCTTTTACTTGCCAAATAAATGTAATAGAACTAGCCGCATGTATTGCAGACCTTGTTCAGGGGAAAGCAGAAGAATTAGAGTTAGAAATTTTGAACCTTAAGAATGATATTTTGCTAAAATCCTTAATATCAGAGGACTTATGGAATATAGTCGACAAAGAAAGGTTCCCATTTTTTAAAAAAGCAGCATATAAAATCAAATCGTTTTTTGGGTCAACGTATTTATGCGAATCTTTGTTTTCAAACATGAATTTAATAAAATCACGATATAGGTCTCGACTTACCGATGAGCATCTTAATAATTGCTTGCTAACAGGGTTGTCATCATACTCTCCTAATTACGAGGCACTGGCCAATGAAATGCAATGCCAAAAATCACACTGACAGATTTTTTTATGTTTTCTTTTATGTTTTTTTAAATGATTTTATTATATGTGTGTTTTTTATTTACTTTGTACTACGTTTTGTATATATGTTTCTTTGTGTGTATATAATCCGTACAATAAATTTATTATTTTAAAATTATTTTTGTTTATTATTTTTTATTCTTGTTAAATAATAAATGTCCTTAGAAATAGCTGGTGCCCGCCACCCTACCGATATTTTAGAATGCTCCCTAGGGTATAAAAAGGTTGGAAACTCGTGCTCTATCCTATTGTGTATTTCTATAACTGTGATACATATTTTGGTAATAATCATTTTATATACCCTTACTTTATCTCCATAAAAAAGTATATTTTTATATAGGCAGAATAATTGTAATTTATATATATTATATATATAATATATATATACACACACACACACACACACACACACACACACACACACATACACACACACACTTAGAAGTCATCATTCCATCCAAACAATAAATAAAAAACTGAACAGACTGAAAAATCAACAACTCTTCTTAAGATTCATAAGAGAGGGGAGAACACAAAGCAAATCACTGTCCCAAATATTGGAAAGACAGACAGGCAAATCAAAAGAGTCACAGCTTACTAGAGGAACAGAAACCCAGAAGCAGCAGTAACCATGGGAACCAGCAGAACAGAAGTAGGAAAACCTGAAATGTAATTGACAAATTGCTAAAGGCTTCATGAACAAGCAGTGGAGTTAAAAGCACAAAAGGAACCCAGTTAGTCATAGTCTCCACAATACTGTAAAATTTACCATTAGGAACTCCACACAGTTCTCACAGTATTTCTTAAAGAAAAATCCCTTTCCTGCTTCATGTAGAAAAGGAAAGGTTGTCATTTTGAAATATCCCAGAGCACTTTTCTTCTAAACAAGGTCTTGCCTCAGGGAAAACTAGTTAACTAGAGCCTAATCTGTTCAGCTACTATAACATCTTAATTTATCTGAGAAAGAAAATTAAGCAATTGTAACCCACTCTAGCCACATTTCCCATCAGAGGGATGAGAAACTCTTGTGAAGTTCATAATCCCAAGGCAAAAGCCCACTAAAAAACTAGAACCTACTTACAAACAATAGAACACTTTCCTTCCCCACACATATACCTTGAAATCTAAATGCCCCAAAGGCCAAAACTCAAAGAACTTGAAATTCAAACAAAAAAAATCAAGCAAATTTTACCTCGGAATCTGAAAGCTGCTCTGGAATCTGAATGCCAACACGTTGTTTGTGTGGGACCTATCGACTGTATGGCTGTAGCTTTATCCAAAAGCTTATTCATTGTTCCTATGACATATACTTTGAGAGCAGTGAGGGGAATTGGTCTAACACAGATTGCATAGGCAGCAACCATTACCCAATGATAATGTTCAACTATGAGAAGGAAGACAGACCCTGGAACCATTCCCTCAGGTGAAATCAAGAACCTTCTTAGCATGTAGTCAAAAACCCAAGCAGCTGTTGAAAAGTGGCACCCCAATAAAGCCCTAACTGACAAGTGTGTGAAGTTGTTTGATGATAAAATCATTGAACATTTCAGAAAAATGAAAAAAGGTTGCCAACATCAGACTACTTTGGAACCTTGGTTCTCAAAAGCAAACACAACTGGTGATCTCAGCCCTTTACAAGTGGTACCATAGACAAAGGGCATTAAAAGACAAAGAATGTAGACACCTGAAGTTATCATGGAAGATGACTTTTCTTCCTCTTCCATCTCTTAAAGCATCCATGTGTGTCATCATTATTTTTTAATTTTGTATTAAAATATTATTACTTGTTAATATTTTACCTTAAAATTAATACAATTAATATTTTACCTTAAATCCAGTGTATTTACCATTAAAAGCATTTTAAAAATTCCAGTTCATGGCACCCCAGAACAGATTAATCCTGTTTCTGTTATTTAAAATGGGAAAACTGGATTATTTAAGATGTGGGAAAAACGATGGCAGCATGAGAGGAGAAAACTATACCTACCTGGGAAGAGACATATGAACAAAGGGTAATCCACAGGAGTAACCCTGAGAAGCACCCGCAACTGAGAGAACCACACAATGCAGATCAACACCCAAAGGTTAGAAAAAAAAGGGGGGAGCAGTAGAGGGAAGGGGAAGGAACAGATTGAGGACAGGGATGCTGAATGCAGCCCAGGCCTGGCAAAAACAAAGGGGGGTTGGGGGACTACAGTCAAAGTGGAGCTAGATCGAGGGTGGGATGGAAGCCAAGACCTGAGGAGAGTGGAAGCCCAACGAGACGGTGGACAATCTAACATCCGAACTCAAGGGGTGGCACATGGTGCCCTAATCACATCATGGAGCCTGAGGTAGAACAGGGACTATGGAGCAGGACTGCTGCACTTCCCAGACAGATGGGGAGAGAGCAGAGTATCAGCCCACAGCAACTTGGCAACCCTGATTTACAGAGGAGATATAGCTGAGCTCCTAGAGGTGACTATAAGGGAGCACCTTTTGAAGACAGGTCTCTTGGAGTGAGGGCAGCAGCTAGAGTGGACACAGAGGCAACACACTCGGCTGCATTAGATGTGCTTAAAGGGAATACAGAGGTCTTTGGGACACAAAGGAGCCAACAGATGAGCTGTGGCCCAAGCCGCTGCCAAGCCCCCACCCACACCACTGCAGAGCTGCCCCCAGCAGGCCAGGCTCACGGACACAATTAAAGCAAAAGAAGCTTATCAGAGGAGAGAAAGACCCAAGCTGCTGAGCCACACCCACACTGAAACACCAGCACCCCTGCTGAAAGAGGAATCTGTTATTGTATCTCAGGCCCACCCTAGCTCCTACTCACATGCCCCCACCCACGCCCACATCTTCATCTAACAGCTAAGACAGCAACCTGAAGAGCAACCCCAGGACACAGAAACTAACAGCTTCCCCCAACCCTCTCCCTAAAATTCCCTCCCCCACAACTGAGACCATAAAAAAAAACAAAAAGTAGCCCATCTGATAGGCAAACTCCCAGAGAGAAAACATACTCATATGCCTAAAGCCAAAAAGAACCACATCAAACACAATGCACAACGCAGAAGCCAAAGACCCTCCAGAAAATTGTGGGCATTCTTTAGAAAAGGAGCTTGAACACTTGGAATCAAATCTAAGTGAAACAGAATACAGGGCTGCAATACTCAAAACACTCAGAAACTCCGTCAATGCTGGCAAAGTACCCAGACACAGTTAAATGACCTCAACAAGAAATTCTCTGACCAAAATGAGTACTTTACCAATAAAATTGAGAAGTTAGAGTAGAACCAAAAGGAACTTCTCGAAATGAATGGCATCATGGGAGAGCTGAAAAAGGAATTGACCAGCATAGGAAACAGGGATAGCCAGCTGGAAGAAAGAATTAACAAAATTTAAGATAGAAATGTGGAAATTTCACAGAGGGAAGAAGAAAGGGAAATGAGAATCAAGAGAAATGAAAGAGCCCTACAAGAACTCTCTGACTCCATGAGAAAGAACAATATTAGAATAATAGGGTTACCAGAAGCAAGCAAGATGAAATCTTCTCAGTCTATTAAAACAAATAGTGGATGAGAATTTTCCTAACCTATGGAAAAAACTAGAACCCCAAATTCAAGCGGGACACAGGAGCTCTAGCTACCTAGACCCTAGCAGATCTTCTCCAAGCTACATTGTTCTGAAAAATGACAAAAACCGAAAACAAAGAAAGAATCCTCAAGGTTGCCAGGGAAAAACAAAATATAACTTTCAAAGGAAAACCTATCAGGCTGTCACCAGAATTCTCAGCAGAAACTCTGCAAGCCAGTAGGGACTGGAGTCCAATCTTCAAAATATTAAAAGAGAGAAATTTTCAGCCAAGAATTAATTATCCAGCAAAATTAAACTTTAGATATGAAGAAGGAATTGAGGCTTTTTTAGATATACAGAAGCTGAGGGAATTCTCAAACTCAAAACTGGCACTCCAAGAAATACTGAAGAAGGCTATTTGACCTGAATCAAGAACTCAAAATAAATGCAGAAAAGTTGGGACAACAAAAAAATAAAAAGGAAAAAAGAAATGAATATTGGATATCCCCATATATCAATCATCACCCTGAATGTAAATGGACTGAATTCACCAATAAAAAGGCACAGGGTAGCAGACTGGATTAAAAAACAAATACCAACCATACGCTGCCTGAGACAGATACACCTCAGCCACAGAGACAAACATAGATTCAGCGTAAACGGATGGAAAACAATACGCCAAGCAAATGGCAGTCAGAGAAAAGCAGGAGTGACCATACTGATTTCTGATGAAATAGACATAGGAATAATAAAAAAAAAGACATTAAGATGGCCATTTCATTTTAATAAAAGGAACAATACATCAAGAAAATGTGACACTCATCAATGTATATGCCCCCAATCAGAAAGCACCAAAATTTATAAAGCAACTACTAACAGATCTAATAGGAGAAATTGACAAAAACACAATTATAGTAGAAGATCTAAACACTCCCCTGACAACACTGGGCAGAACATCCAATCAGAAAATAAATAAGGAAATTGCAGCTTTAAATAATACATTATAGGAAATGAATATAATTGACATTTATAGGACATTCCATCCTGCAACACAGAGCTATACATTTTACTCAAGTGCACATGGAACATTTTCAAGGATAGACCATCTCCTGGGATTTAAATCCAACCTCACCAAATTTAAGGGCATCCAAATAATACCAAGTGTATTCTCAGACCACAAAGCATTGAAACTAGAGATCAATTACAAAAGATCAATTGCAAAGAGACTCACATATACATGGAGATCGAACAACATGCTATTAAAAAGTGACTGGGGGGAAAGCCGGGATGGCTCAGCGGGTTGAGCGCTCGCTTTGAGGCCATGAGGACCGAGGATCAAATCCCGGCTCCGGCCCAGGCAGGACCCACGTGCTGAACTGGGGAGTTCCCACAGTTCGGTTCTCTAACTGTCTCTGTCTCTCTCTCTATCTGTCAAAAAGTAAAATAGAAATAAATATGCACTGAAGACAAAAAGATAATTTCTCTCTATAAATGTGAAAAGATAAATAAAAAAAAAAAGAAAGAAAAAAAAGTGACTGGATCAAAGAGGAAATAAAACTAGAGATTAAAATATTTGTAGAAACGGAAAATCAAAGATGGTGGCATGAGAGGAGAATGCCGATAACTTCCTGGGAAGGGCCTTGTGAACAGAGGGGAATCCACAGGGAAAACCCTGAGAAGAAACTTCAACTAAGAGAACCACACAATGCAGAACACCACCCAAAGGTTAGAGAAAAAAGGGGTAAGCAGGAGAGGGAAAGGGAAGCAGCAGTTCGGGGACAGAGACTCAGAGCGCGGCCCGGGGCTGGCAAAAACAAAGGGGGATTGGGGGACTATGATCAAAGTGGAGCTGGATCGAGGGCGGCTGGAAGCCGAGACCTAGGGAGTGTGGAATCCCCACAAGACTGTGGACAATTTAACATCCCAACTCAGGGGCCAGCACACAGTGCCCTAATCAGATCACAGAGCCTAAAGTGGAACAGGGACTGTGGAGCAGGGCGGCTGCACTTCCAGGCGGGCGGGGTGAGAGCAGGGCACCAGCCCACAACAGCTCAGCACCCCTGATTTACGGAGGAGATTGACTGTGAAGGAGCACCTTCTGAAGACAGGGCTCTTGGAGTGAGGGACGGGGCTTGAGTGGGCACAGCTGCATTAGACATGCTTAGAGTGAATTCCGCAGTCTAAACAGAGCCGGGAGCATAGAGCAGCTGCTGCCCAAGCTATGGCCTGTGCGCACAAGGCTTTCGGTGCCCCGCCCACTGGGCCACTGTGGCACTGCTGCGTGCAAGCACCCGGGCTTTTGGCACCCTGCCCACCAGGCCACCGTGGCACCGCTGCCAGCACGCAATTGGGCTTTCAGCGCCCTGCCCACCGGGCTGCCACGACACCACTGCTTGCTTGCCAGTGCTCAATTGGGCTTTTGGTACCCCGCTCACCAGGCCCCTGCAGCACAACGGCCAGAGCGCAAGTGCGCAACTGGGCTTTCGGCGCCCCACCCACTGGGCCGCCACGGCACCGCTGCCTACTGGCCAGCACGATACAGGGCTTTCAGCGCCCTGCCCACCAGGCTGCTGCAGCACTGCTGCCTGCTCGTGAGCGCGCAACTGGGCTTTCGGCGTCCCACCCGCCGGACCTCTGGGGCATTGCAGCTTGCGTGCACAACAGGGCTGCCGACCCGGTCGCCAAGGTGTCTTTGCCATTGCATGGGACTGTGCAGCCGACTAAGGCCTCTGTCAAGCCCCAGTCCCATTCAAGTGCTGCCCTGCAGGCGTGGTTTACAGATACGATTGAAGGAGGGGCAGTCAGGTGGAGCACAGAAAGACCAGAGCTCCTGCGCCCCACACACACTGAACCACCAGCCCCCTGCTGAGAGAGGAATCGGCTATTGTGTCTCAGGCCCACCCTAGCTCCTACTCACATGCCCCCACCCTTGGCCATACCTTTACTACCCTGGTATGTAAAAGCTAAGACAGCAACCTGAAGTGCCCAGGACACAGAAGCTGTCGGCTTCCCCCAACCCTCTCCCCAAAATCTCCTTCTCCCAAAACTGAGCCCAAAAGAAAAAAATAAAAAGAAGCCCATCTGATAGGCAAACCCCCAGAGGGAAAACAGACTCACGCATAAAGCAAAAAGAACCACATCAAACACAATTCACACCTCAGAATCCATAGCCCCTCCAGAAGATCAGGGGCAGTCTTTAGTAAAGAACCTTGCACACTTGGAATCAAATCTAAGTGAAACAGAATTCAGGGCTGCATTAATCAAGACACTCAGAGAGCTCACTCAATGCTGGCAAAGTACCCAGACACAGTTAAATGACCTCAACAAGAAATTTTTGGAGCAAAATGAGTACTTTACCAACAAAATTGAGAAGCTAGAGCACAACTAAAAGGAACTCTTTGAAATAAAAGGCATCATGGGAGAGCTGAAAAAAGAACTGACCAGCATAGGAAACAGGGCTGACCAGTTAGAGGAAAGGATGAGTGAAATTGAAGATACAAACATAGAAATGTCACAGAGGGTAGAAGAAAGGGAAAAGAAAATCAAGAGAAATGAAAGAGCCCTACAAGAACTTTCTGACTCCATCCGAAAGAACAATATTAGAATAATAGGGGTACCAGAAGGAAGCGAGGTGAAACTTTCTCAGAGTCTACTAAAACAAATAGTGGATGAAAATTTCCCTAACCTGTGGAAGGAATTACAGCCCCAAATACAAGAGGAAAACAGAAGCCCTAACTTCCTAGACCCTAGCAGATCTTCTCCAAGGCACATTGTTCTGAAGATGACAAAATCAATGACAAAGAAAAATCCTCAAGGCTGCCAGGGAAAAACAAAACATAACTTTCAAAGGAAAACCTATCAGGCTGTCACCAGACTTCTCAGCAGAAACTCTGCAAGCCAGGAGGGAATGGAGCCCAATCTTCAAAATATTAAAAGAGAGAAATTTCCAGCCAAGGATTAACTATTCAGCAAAACTAACCTTTCAATATGAAGGAGGAACTAAGGCCTTTACAGATATACAGAAGCTGAGGGAATTCTCCAGCTCAAAACTGGCACTCCAAGAAATACTAAAGGAGGCTATATGACCTGAATCAAGAAATCAAAATAAATGGAGAAAAGTTGGGACAACAAAAAAATAAAAAGGAAAGAAGAAATGGATAGAGGATATCCTCATATATCAATCATCACCCTGAATGTAAATGGACTGAATTCACCAATAAAGAGGCACCGGGTAGCAGACTGGATTATAAAACAAAATCCAACCATATGCTGCTACAAGAGACACACTTCAGCCACAGGGACAAACATAGACTCAGGATAAAAGGAAGGAAAACAATACTACAGGCAAATGGCAGTCAGAGAAAAGCTGGAGTGGCCATACTGATATCTGATGAAAAAGACGTCAGGATAAAAAAACGTAATAAGACATAAAGATGGACATTACATCTTGATAAAAGGGACAATACAACAAGAAAACATCACACTCATCAATATATATTCTCCGAATCAGGAAGCACCAAAATTTATAAAGCAACAACTAACAAATCTAAAAGGAGAATTTGACAAAAATTCAATTATAGTAGGGGATCTAAACACCCCCCTGACAACATTGGAGAGATCATCCAAGCAGAAACTATATAAGGAGATTGCAGCTTTAAATGATACATCGCAGGAAATGGACATAATTGACATTTACAGGTCATTCCATCCTACAACAAAGGGCTATACATTTTACTCTAGTGCACATGGAACATTTTCAAGGATAGACCATATCCTGGGACGTAAATCTAACCTCACCAAATTTAAGGGCATCCAAATCATACCAAGTGTATTCTCAGACCAGAAAGCATTGAAACTTGAGATCAATTGCAAAAGATCAAGTGCAGAGAGAACCACATATACGTGGAGATTGAACAACATGCTATTAAAAAGTAGCTGGATCAAAAAGAAAATTAAAAAAGAGATTAAAATATTTGTAGAAACGCATGACAATGAAAACACAACGTACCAGAATTTTTCTGGGACACTGCAAAAGCAGTATTAATAGGGAAATTTATATCATTACAGGCCTATCTCAAGAAACATGAAAAACTACAAGTAAATGCCCTCACATCTCATTTTATAGAGCTAGAAAAAGAACAGAAGTCCCCCAAAGCCAGCAGAAGAAAAGAATTAATAAAAATCAAAGCAGAACTTAATGAAATTCAGAATAGAAAAACAATAGATAACATTAACGCCACAAAGAGCTGGTTCTTTTAAAAACTCAATAAACTCGGCAAAACACTGGCTAGGCTCAACAAAGGACAAAGAGAAAAATCTCATATTTCCAGAATACATGACGATAGGGGAGAGATTACAACTGATGCTGCAGAAATACAAACAATCATAAGAGATTATTATGAAAGACTCTATGCCAACAAATTTGACAACCTAGAGGAAATGGACAAATTTCTAGAAACATATAGTTTACCTAAATTGAACCAAGATTTGGTTAACCTCAATAGACCAATCAATAGTACAGAACTTGAAACAATTATCCAAAAATTGCCCAAAGGCAAACGGCCAGGACCAGATGGCTTTACCAATGAATTCTACCAGTTAGTAGAAGAAAAACTAATGCCCATCCTCCTCAAACTACTCCAGAAAATTCAAGAGGAGGCAGTACTACCCAACTATTTCTATGAAGCTAATATCACCCTAATCCTAAAACCTGGAAAAGACAATAACAAAAAGGAAAACTATAGGCCTATGTCACTGATGAACACCGATGCAAAAATCTTAAATAAAATTTTAGCTAACAGAATACAACAATGCATTAAAAAGATTATTCAGAGGGGAAGCCGGAATGGCTCAGTGGGTTAAGCGCTCACTTTGCAGCGCTGGGAACCAAGTATTGAATCCGGGCCCCGGACCGTGCAGAACCATATGCTGAACTGGGAGCTCCCCCAATTCAGTTCTCTCTCTGTCTCTGTCTCTGTATCTCTCTCTCTGTCTAAATAGATAAATTAATTAATTCAAAAAAAAAAAAGATTATTCACCATGACCAAGTGGGATTCATCCCAGGGGCACAAGGATGGTTCAACATACGCAAATCAATCAATGTAATCCAGCACATAAACCAAACCAAGGATGAGAACCACATGATTATCTCAATCGATGCAGAAAAAGCATTCGACAAGATACAACACCCATTTATGATAAAAACAGTGAATAAAATGGGAATTGAAGGAAAGTACCTCAACTTAATTAAGGCCATATATGACAAACCCTCAGCAAATATTATACTGAGTAGGGAAAAGCTGAAGCCTATTTTCCTAAAATCAGGAACAAGACAGGGATGCCCCCTGTCACCCCTGCTGTTCAACATAGTTCTGAAAGTTCTAGCCACAGCAAACAGACAAAAGGAATAAAAGATATTAGAATCAGGTGAGAAGTTAAACTGTCACTCTTTGCAGATGACATGATACTGTATATAGAAAATTCTAAAGACTCTATCAGAAATCTATTACAAATAATAGACAAATACAGTAGAGTTGCAGGATACAATATTAATGTCTCAAAGTCAACTGCATTTTTGTATGCCACCAATGAAACTTCAGAAAGAGAGATGAGAAGATCCATTCCCTTTGCCATTGCAAACAAAAAATGAAATACCTAGGAAAAATCTAACAAAGAATGTGAAGGACTAATACACTGAAAACTATAAGACACTCTTATAAAAAATTAAAGAGGACACAAAGACATGGAAAGGCATTCCATGTTTATGGATTGGAAGAAATAACTTAGTTAAAATGGCCATACTACCCAAAGCAATATACAGATTCAATGCCATTCCCATCAAAATCCCACAGTCATTCTTTCAAGAAATAGATAAAAAATCATCAAATTTGAATGGAACCACAAAGGAGCACGAATCGCAAACTCTATCCTAATAAAAAAGGATAAAGCTGGGGGCACCTCACTGCCTGACTTTTATCTGTACTACAAAGCCTCAGTAATCAAAACAGCTTGGTACTGAAAGAAAAACAGACCCACGAATCAATGGAACAGAATTGAAAACAGAAATAAACCCACAAATTTATGGACAGATTATTTCTAATAAAGGTTCAAAAAATATACAGTGGGGAAAAGAAAGCCTCTTCAGTAAATGGTGCTGGGAAAATTGGAAAACCACATGCAAAAGGCTGAAGGTGAACTGCGATCTCTCACCATACACCAAAATTAACTCAGAATGGATTAAAGACCTCCAAATAAGAAAGGAAACAATAAATTGCATAGAAGAAAACATTGGCACCAAACTTATGGACCTGGGATTCAGGGAGGACTTTATGAATCTGACATCATTGGCAAGGGAAGTAAAAGCACAAATAAACAAATGGGACCTTATCAAGATAAAAAGCTTCGGTGCTGCAAAGGAAACCATCAACAAAGCAAAGAGGCAACCAACCAACTGGGAGAAAATATTTGCAAACAATACCTCTAATAAGGGGCTAATATCAAAAATATACAAAGAACTTGTACAGCTCAACAGGAAAAAAACAAGCAATCCAATTAGAAAATGGGCAGATGACCTTAACAGACATTTCTCTGGTGAAGACATGCATATGGCCAACAGATATATGAAAACATGCTCCACTTCACTAGCAATTAGGGAGATGCAAATAAAAACCACAATGAGATACCATCTTACACCTGTTAGAATGGCTATAATCAACAAGACAAGGAATAACAAGTGCTGGAGTGGCTGTGGACAAAAAGGAACCCTCATACACTGCTGGTGGGAATGTAAACTGGTACACCCACTATGGAAGGCTGTATGGAGATTCCTCAAAAAATTATGAATGGAATTACCATATGACCCAGCCATCCCTCTACTGGGCATCTACCCAAAAAACCTGAAGACCTTAATCTTTAAAGATGTTTGTACCCGCATGTTCATCGCAGCACTGTTCAAAGTGGCCAGAACATGGAAACAACCAAAATGCCCTTCGATAGATAACTGGATAAAGAAGATGTGGTACATTTACACAATGAAATACTACTCAGTGATAAGAAATGATGAAATACAGTCAGTTCTGGCAACATGGATGGACCTAGAGACCATCTTCTTAAGCAAAATAAGTCAGACTGAAAGAATCCGGAAAAATATGACCTCACCTATAGGTGGAGTATATAACTGAAAGTTACAAAGACACAGAGACCTATGGACACACCCAATAACTTGGTAATTGCCTGAGGGAAGAGGAGAGAGGGTAGGGAGAGAGGGAAGGCAGGTGGGAGAGGGCATCAGCATTATGGACACACTCAATGGTTTGGTGTTTACCTGGAGAGGAGGGAGGAGGGGGGAGGGAGAGTTGTGGGGGAGGGGAGAATGGGCACCTGATATATGGTGTTGGAGGGGAACCTGATTCTGGGAGCTGGGCATATGATGCGATGCATGGGTGATGTGATGTGGAGTTGTACATCGGGAAACTATCTAATTGTTACCAACCAATGTCACCCCATTACATTTAACAATAAAATATAATAATATTAAAAAAAAAATTTTGTAGAAATGAATGACAATGAAAACACAACATACCAAAATTCTGGAACACAGCAAAAGCAGTATAAG
The DNA here is from genome assembly GCA_004027555.1 of Craseonycteris thonglongyai. Classification (NCBI taxonomy): domain Eukaryota; kingdom Metazoa; phylum Chordata; class Mammalia; order Chiroptera; family Craseonycteridae; genus Craseonycteris; species Craseonycteris thonglongyai. The sequence continues at coordinate 12,851 of PVKE010040089.1, forward strand.
AGGGAAATTTATATCATTATAGGCCTATCTCAAGAAACAAATAACTACAAGTAAACACCCTCACATCTCATTTTATAAAACAAGAAAAAGAAGAACAGAGGTACCCCAAAGCCAGCAGAAAAAAATAATTAGTAAAAATTAAACAGAACTTAATGAAACTCAGAACAGAAAAACAATAGATAAAATTAATGCCACAAAGAGCTGGTTCTTTGAAAAAAAATCAATAAAATTGACAAACGACTGGCTAGGCTCACCAAAGGGCAAAGAGAAAAATCTCATATTTCCAGAATACGGGACTGTAGGGGAGAGATCACAACTGATACTGCAGAAATGCAAACAATCATAAGAGATTATTATGAAAGACTCTATGCCAACAAATTTGACAATCTAGAGAAAATGGACAAATTTCTAGAAACATATAGTTTATCTAAACTGAACCAAGAAAATTTGGATAACCTAAATAGACAAATCAACAGTATAGAACTTGGAACAACTATCCAAAACCAGCCCAAAGGCAAAAGTCTTGTACCAGATGGTTTTACCAATGAGTCTTACCAGTCATTCAAAGAAGAACTAATGCCCATCCTCCTCGAACTACTCCAGAATATTCAAGAGGAGGCAATACTATCCAACTCATTCTATGAAGCTAATATCTCCCTAATACCAAAACCTGGGAAAGACAATACCAAAAAGAAAAACTATAGGCCAATCTCACTGATGCAAAAATCTTAAAATTTTAGCTAACAGAATACAACAATGCATTGAAAAGATTATTCACCATGACCAAGTGGGATTCATCCCAAGGGCACAAGGATGGTTCAGCATACGCAAATCAATCAATGTAATCTAGCACATAAACCAAACAAAGGATAAAAACCACATGATTATCTCAATTGATACAGAAAAAGCATTTGACAAGATATAACACACATTTATGATAAAAACACTGAATAAAATGGGAATTGAAGGAAAGTACATCAACTTAATTAAGGCCATATATGACAAACCCTCAGCAAATATTATACTGAGTGGGGAAATGCTGAAGCCTATTTTTTTTTAATCAGGAACTTGCAGGGATCCTGTGCTGAAAGAGAAACTAAGAAAAAAGATGATATTCCAGAAGAAGACAAAGGAAATGTTAAACAGTGTGAAATCAATTATGTAAAAAAATTTCAGAGTTTCCAAGACAACAAACTTAAAATCAGTAAAGAAGACAGTAAAGTTCTTAAAAAGGTCCGGAAGGATGGATTTTTGTATGAAACACTTCTGGACAGGAGAGCAAAATTGAAAGCTGATAGATACTGCAAGTGACCAGGATTTTTGTCTTCTATTTTTATTTTTGTTTTCCTAAATAAAATAATCAATGAAAAAAAAAAAAAAAAAGGCAGTGTCACCACTGCTGTTCAACATAGTTCTGGAAGTTCTAGCCAGAGCAATCAGATAAGAGAAAGGAATAAAAGGTATTAAAATTGGGAGAGAAGAAGCTAAACTGTCAGTATTTGCAGATGACATGATCCTGTATATAGGAAACTCTAAAGACTCCATCAGAAATCTATTACAAATAACAGACAAATACAGTAAAGTCACAGGCTACAAAATCAATGTCCCAAAATCAACTGCATTTTTGTATGCCAACAATTAAACTTCAGAAAGAGAGATGAGAGGATCCATTTCTTTTGGCATTGCAAAAAAAAAAAAAAATACCTAGGAATAAATCTAACAAAGAATGTGAAGGACTTATACACTGAAAACTATAAGACACTCTTAAAAGAAATTAAAGAGGACACAAAGAAATGGAAAGACATTCCATGTTCATGGATTGGAAGAATTAACATAGTTAAAATGGCCATACTCCCCAAAGCAATATACAGATTCAATGCCATTC
>PVKE010040090.1:0-14736 GCA_004027555.1 Craseonycteris thonglongyai
TAATACCATATTTCATTTAATGTTCACTTACACAGTCTGCTACTGCCACACTTCCAAGTTAAATTTCTAAATTGATTCAGAAGAATTAATCTTCAAACTCTCTTGCCTCCTTCTGCCAGCTGGTCCCTTTGTATGTTCTTTAGAAGGTATTGGACAGGTAATAATAAAGGTCGTACTTTGTTAAGTGATTATCCTATCATCAGAAAATCAAAACAGATGTTAGTTAACTTTCAGACCAATCAATTAAATCTTCTTAGGTATAAATAGGCAGTATGATAACTATTTGAGAGTTATCAAATGAAGAAATAAATTATCCGGTTAGAATTACTTTATCTGTAAAAATGATTATTTCTTATTATAGTATTTAATGACTAGGCTATATAGTTAGGATATTTTTAGATGTGCTGGTAAAGATGAAATTTTCCTGTCTTATAAAAATAATACTTCCAAATCATCATGAATACAATGCTTTGAAGTAAGCATTCAGCACAGGCATTATTTTCTTCTTTTTTCCTTTACCTCAAACTACCATACTGTGTCAGGCTGAAAGATGTTCAAGATCTTAATTTGTTTCAACTGGGCCCTTTAAAGTGAGTCAGTGGGGAAAAAAATTAGCAACAAGAGGGTATTACGCTAAGAAAAATTAGTCAGTTAGAGAAAGACAAATACCGAATGATTTTGCTTATGTGTAGAATCTTAAAAAAATAAACAAAACAGAAGCAAACTCATAGATACAGAGACAAATTGTTGGTTGCCAGAAAGGCAGGGGTTAGGAGGAATGGGTGAAAACGGTGAAAGAAAGAATGAAGATATACAAATTGCCAGCTATAAAAATAGTCATGGGGACTTAAAGTACATCATAGGGAATGTAGCCAATAATATTGTAAAGACTATGCATGGCGTAGAGGGGTACTAGGCTTAACGGGGTGATCACTCGGTAAGTTATGTAAATGTCTAATCACTATGTTGTACACCTGAAACTAATATCATTTGGGATGTCAATTGTAATCGCAAAACAAATTTTAAAAATATAAAATCATTAAGTTGGTTTAACAAATTCTTCTAGTTACACTGTTACATATATGATGGGAAATATAGAAGAATACTCTGTTGATAAACTAGGAAATGATGACTCTATTTGTTGTAAATGAGAAGTTTTGAAGAAGGAAGACTCAGTGATGACCGAGACATAATCAATTTTTACAGAAAATTGTTCAATCAAGAACATTGTAGCATATCTTAAGAATTTGTGAGATTGATTAACTTTGATACTTTATAATCAGGATGTCCTGTTTTACTGGAATGGGGAAGTTATACTTTAAGTTACAAAATGCAAGCCTTCTCACACAGCCCAACATCTAATCTTTTCTTGGAGTTTCTCTCTTTATATAATTCAAAGGTTCACTTAATGGGTTTATGAATTACTCCTTATTATACATCTGTTGCAGCTGTTCAGGAGAGAAGGAACTTTTAACACATCTTCGGAGACCAACACATCCTTGAAGTTCACATAACTGGCCATTCCTATCTGCTGGCCCCTTCTGTGTCCAATCACCTATTCTATAAAATCTATACTTCCTGGATTTTTCTTGTTTCTGTTTTATCCCACATATTGGTCCTGAAAAGCTAGGGTGGACACCACCCATCCTTGAGTACACTATGATAGAACTGATTCTGCATTATGGTGCAATGCATAATTATTTCATTATATATTGCAATGGGATAATAGAAAAAAAGTGCACAATAAATGTAATGTGCTTGAATCATACCCAAACCACCCCCCACCCGCCCTGGCACGTACACACACATACCCAGTCTATGAAAAATTGTCTTCCATGAAGTTGGTCCCTGGTGTCAAAAATGTTGAAAACCACTGATTTAGAAGCTTGGATTCCTAGATATGGTTTAGGCAAGCATTTGGCATCTTATGTTCAAGAACAAGAGGCAAGGGAAACATGGCAATGGAGACTAAATATGCATTCTCTGGTTTTATCTGTGAGAATGTTACATGAATAATGTACACTCTAGGTAACTGAGTGTTGGCTATTGAGAGAAGAAAGTTAAGAAGACATACTACATAGATGTTTTATACTTTCTGAGTCTGTACTTTGACTTAATCTAAATTGTTATGGAAATGAGTTACCACTGACATTTCATCCTTAGTCACAACTCTGAAATCTTATTCTATGTTCTTGAAAAATCTTTGGTTTGGTAAATAAAAACTGACAGCTACTATCTGTAAAAATCAGTTCTCTTGAGGTGAAGTTGACAGCACCATTTAATATAAGTCCAATTCTTCCACATAAGAGAGTTGTGAAGACGAATAAAGTTATTTAAAAAAATTTCTTTAATAGAATAAGGTATAAAAAACTTTTAAGAAAAGTAGTATCATGCCTGGATTTTGGAAATAGGGACATAATCATTTGTTAAATAAATGGGAATTTATCATTATTAGTTTATCTGAATCTAATCTATAAAAGAAGGTTTTTCAAATATATTTGATTTTGACCTGTAATGAGAAATATATTTTATTTCACACACTAGTTCATGCATGTGCACACATATCACACACACACAAATCTGCTATGGTCTATTAAAAAAAAAAAAAAAAAGAGGACAAACAGCTATTTTGGGAGCCATTAACCAACCTGGTTTCATGGCTCTCTAGTTGTGAGCTGTAAGTTTGAAAAACATATTTCTACATTTGCTAAATAAACAGATAAACATTAGAAATTTATATACCAAAACACTTTGTAAAAATAATTTAAAGCAAAGCACATGACTCATAAAAGTATTTAATTTAATTCTTTAGGTAGAATCTATACCAAGCTGCCTTTGAGTTCACTCTAATTGAGCACTGGCGTCCCCACAGGGTTTCTGATTGAATGTTCCTCTACGGAGTGTGAACAATGTTGACGTTAACAGGGTAATTCCCATAGCTAGTCTATATGCTATTTTTGTGTGTGTGTGTGTGACAAAATGAAGAGATTATTTAAAAAACTAAGTATCTGAAGGGGTTAAAGTTATTTCATATGTATTTTTGCATCCATATGTACATTTAAATTATTAATAAAAAACTGTATACTTAATTTTGCACCACCCTTCTATTGTACTATAGGAATCTAGAAAACAATCTTTTTTTGTTGTTGTTTATTTTGTTCTTTAGATTTCACATATAATTGAGATCATATGGCATTTGTTTCTTTTGGTATGATTTATTTCACTTAGCATAACATCCTCTAGGTCCATTCATGTTGTTGCTAATAAGATTTCATTTTTGATAGCTGAATAATAGTCCATTGTATATACATACAACACCTTTTTTATATAATTGTCTACTGATGGGCATTTCAGTTGCTTCTGTACTTGTATCTTGGCTGTTGTGAATAGCACTGCAGTGAACACAGGGGTACGTATACCTTTTTGAATGCCTTCAGATAAATACCCAGCAGTGGAATTCCTGGGTCATAAGGTGGTCCTAATCTTAATTTTTTGAGAAACCTCCACACTGTTTTCCATAGTGGCTGTACCAATTTGCAATCCCACCAACAGTGCACAAGAGTTGGTTGCCTATTCTCCACATCCTTACCAGCACTTGTTTCCTGATTTATTAATGACAGTCATTCTGACAGGTGTGAGGTGATAGCTCATTGTTGTTTTGATTTGCATTTCTCTGATGATTAGTGATGTTGAGCATTTTTTCATGTGTCTATTGGCCATCTGTGTGTTCTGTTTTGTGAAATGTCTATTCAGATCTCCGCCCATTTTTTAATAAGATTATTTGGTTTTTTTTGATGTTGAGTTTTATGAGTTCTTTATAAATTTTGGATACTAAGCCCTTATTAGATACATTATTGGCATATATCTTCCCTTATTTAGTAGGATGTCTTTTTTGTTTTGTTGATGGCTTCCTTTGCTGTGAAAAAAACTTTTTAGTTCGATGTAGTCCCATTTGTTTACTTTTTCTTTGTTTCTCTTGCCTGAGGAGATATATAGAAAAAATATCACTAAGAGCAATATCAGAGAGTTTATTGCCTATGTTTTCTTCTATGAGTTTTATGGTTTTGGGTCTTACATTAAAGCATTTAATCCATTTTGAATTTAATTTTGTATATGGTATAAGAAGGTGGTCCATTTTCATTTTTTTTGCATGTATCTGTCTAATTTCCCTGGCACCATTTATTGAATAAACTGTCTTTACTTCATTATATAGTCTTACTTTATTAGTTGACCACATAGGCATAGGTTTATTTCTGATCTATGTGGCTGTTTTTATGCTAATACCATGCTGTTTTGATTACTATGGTCTTGTATCATAGTTTCATATCATGTAGCCTGATACCTTCAGTTTTATTCTTCTTTCTCAAGATTTCCATGGCTATTCAGGGGCTTTTATGATTCTGTATAAATTTTAAGATTATTCTAATTCTGTAAAAAATGCCATTGGTATTTTTGTAGGAATTGCATTGAATCTATATATTGCTTTTGGTATTAGAGATATTTTAACTTTGTTAAATCTTCCTATGCATGAGGACAGTATATATTTAAATTTATTTGTATCCTCTTCAGTTTATTTCTTCAATGTCTTATAATTTTCTGAGCATAGGTAATTTACCTTTTTGGTTAAATTTGTTTCTAGGTATTTTTTTGTACAATTGTAAATGTGATTATTTTCTAATTTCTCTTTCTGATAGTTCATTATTGGTGTATAAAAATGAAACCAATTTCTGAATATTAATTTTGTATCTGGCTACTTCACTAAATTCATGTTTCAGTTCTAACAGCTTTTTGGTGAAACCTTTGGGATTCTCTCTACATACTATCATGTCATTTGCAAACAATAATTGTTTTACTTTTTCTTTTTTCAATTTGACCTTCCTTCCTTCCTTCCTTCCTTCCTTTCTTCATTTTGCCTGATTTCTGTGGCTAGGACTTCCAATACTATATTGAATAGAAGTGGTTAAAGGGGAAGCCGGGATGGCTCAGTGGGTTAGGCGCTCACTTTGCAGCGCCAGGGACCGTGGATCGAATCCCGGCCCTTGCGGAACCATATGCTGAACTGGGAGCTCCCCTAGTTCAGTTCTCTCTCTGTCTCTGTATCTCTCTCTCCTCTGTCAAAATAAATAAATAAATAAATAAATAAATAAATAAATAAATGAATAGAAGTGGTTAAAGTAAACATTTTTGTCTTGGAGAATGCTTTAGCTTTTCCCCACTGAGTATGATGGTAGTGATGGGTTTGTCGTATATGGCCTTTATTATGTTGAGATATATTCTCTCTTATCCCACTTTGCTGAGAGTTTTTAATCATAAATGTATGCTGGGGAAGCCGGGATGGCTCAGTGGGTTAAGCGCTCACTTTGCAGTGCCGGGGACCAGGGATCGAGTCCTGGTCCCGGCCCGTGCGGAACCATATGCTGAACTGGGAGCTCCCCCAGTTCAGTTCTCTCTCTGTCTCTGTCTCTTATCTCTCTCTGTCAAAAATAAATAAATATATAGTAAAAAAAAGTATGCTATATTTTATCAAATGCTTTTTCTGCATTTATTGATATGACTGTATCATTTTAAACTTTCATTTTGTTTATGTGTTGTATGAGTATCATAGTAATGATTTGTGGATATTGAACCAATCTTGCGATCCAGGAATAAATTTTACTTAATTATGATTTATGATATTTTCAGTGTATTATTGAATTTGGTTTGCTAATATTTTGTTGAGGATTTTTGCATCTATATTAATTAGGGATATGAGCCTGTAGTTTTCTTTTCCCTTCCTTCCTTCTTTCCTTCCTTCCTTCCTTCCTTCCTTCCTTCCTTCCTTCCTTCCTTCCTTCCTTCCTTTCTTTCTTTCTTTCTTTCTTTCTTTCTTTCTTTCTTTCTTTCTTTCTTTCTTTCTTTCTTTTTGTAATGTCTTTGTTCAGTTTTGAAATCAGGATGATGGTGGCTTTGTAAAATGAACTTGGAAGCCTTCCCTCTTCTTGAAAATTTTGGAACAGTTTGAGAAGAATTGTTAATTATTCTTTGAAAGTTTTGTAAAATTCACCTGTGAAGACATCTGGTCCAGGACTTTTGTTTTTTGGGAGTTTTTTGATTAGTGATTTGATTTCATTAGTACGAACAGTCTTTTTTCTCAATTATTATATAATCTGTTGTTCAGCAACCCCAGAGAGCATTCAGACATTTGCCTGTGAAGGCATTTGGGCAGTTTCCCAAGTTAGAATAGAGAATATCTCTGCTCATTTGCTTAGCGTTGTCAAAGTGAATGACCATTTCTGTGAAAATAACCTGACATTATACCTTAATGATCATCTACACAGTAATTAACCACTATTCCTGTTTTCCCAAGTTAGAAGGTCTAAACACCAGGATAGCTCATACTTTACTCCATGCGTTGTACAACCTTTATTTCTAAGGAGCACTCTGTATTCAATATCTCACACTGTTTCATAAAGCTTTCAGCAAGAATCTGTACAGAGCAGTAACATGCTGTTTTGATTATGTCTCGACTCATCCATTTATGAAGGCAGAAAAGTTGTTTCAGCAGATTTCCTGCAGGTGTATCTGATTACCTGGGCTCCATTGTTTCAGTAAAATAAATGGAAAACTTAGGTCTTCATGAAATAAGGGCTAGAGAAAGAAATTTTGCAATAAATTGAATAAATTGTCTTAAGAAGCAAAGAGTTCCTCATCCCTAGAAATGTTTAATCATAGACTCGGTGATTGCTATTGGAATATTTTGGAGAGGATGGTGATACAGGATTTTCAAGGCTTATAGGATTGTAAGGTCTTTTCCAATTGGGAGATCCTATGAGACTAGATTATGTGAAAACACTGACATACTCAGTTTAGGATCCGTTTAAATTTCAATGACACACACATGGGCTGGCATCATTGTAAGATTGGCATTCAATATTCTACCTTATCACTGATATAGTTTGGATTCAGCATGATAGCAACTTTATAAAAGCTTGTGCTGAATTTTTTCTTTAGCTTAGAAATTTGAGTCACTATTCTTCAGCCTATTCTCCTTTTCGTTGGACGTTAAATATGGGATTTGAAATTTGTTAAAATTTAAATTTGTTAAATTTTGAATAATAGAGACTCCAGATATTGACAGACATGAATATTCTTCAAAGAACTTCTAAGGATTCTTAATCATTTTGAAATCACAGATCCTATCAGACTCTTCCCAGAAAAGTTCACATTGAATTTTATAGGATCAGTGGAGTTACTCCACATTAAGAAGCCTTGTAAAGAAAAACATATTCTTGCCAAAGTTTCCATTCTCACTTGTTAGGGACTGCCAGGACACACCAATTAGTTTTCATGTTATTCTTATTAGGCACTGAATCTCTTTATGCAAATTATGCATATTAACAGAAATAATAAATACCCTTCCCCACCCAACTATAACTGTGAATTATGTTTTCACTGAAAATCACATCAGAATTGAAAAGTTTATAAAGTAGAAAAGCAATAGAAGAAATCACAAAGTAGAAAGGCCAGTGAATCACCATATAAAAATGAAAGATTGTTCATTAAAAACACAATGAACAAGATTAAAAGAAAAATGAGAAATTGAGGGAAAATAATGGCAAGAAACACTTAGTGTATCAATGACTTTTAGAAATCCCCACTCCCCCCCAAAAAAATTAAAAATGAACATAACAAATGTCCAAAGTATATGAAAGTACCATCGGGGAAGCCAGGATGGCTCAGTGGGTGAGTGCATGCTTTGAAGCCCCAGGGACCGAGGATTGAATCCTGGCCCTGGTCTGTGTGGACCTATGTGCTGAACTGAGGCATGCTTCCCATGCGGGAGGTCCCCAGTTTGGTTCTCGGCCCCTGGTTCAGACCCTGGCTTGAGGGGATGTGCCTCCCATGAAGGAGGCCCCCAGCCCAGTTCCTACCCTGCAATGCCCCTGCCCACCTGTGTGGAACAAGACCATGTTGAAAACTGATGACGTACAACTGTGGAGACTGTTCTGCCCCACCCCCCCTTATCTCTGTCTGTCTCTGTCTCTCTCTCTCTGACCCTGTCAAAAAAATAAAATAAGTCTTAAAAAAAAATCATTGTTCTATAGCAGTTGAGTGATTATAATAGGACAGACATGGGGGACCTTGGAAGAGGCATACCCCTGCCCTCAGGGAGCTTAATTCACAGTAAATGAAATACAACTGGCCAGTTAACATGTAAAAAAAGTCTAAGTTCACTTCATAATTAAAACAATTGCACAAAATCATTGAGAAACAATATTGGCTTTTCATATTAGGGGAGATGACAAATAATACTGAATGTTATTGAGGAGATGGAGAATAGATATTCTTATCTATTGCAGATAAGAGGTTCCATGGTGGTAATTTTTTGGAAAATATCTTTGCAACATGTATTAAGAGTTTTAAAAAGTGAGTACTCTTTGATCCATTTATTTCTGTTTTGGGTGCCTGTTCCAAAAAGGTAGTTAAAAACTCATAGAAATACTTACATACAAAGTCCGTTGCAATATTAATTGTAACCTCAAAAACTGGTAACCTAAATTATATTTAAAAATACAACCTGGTCCAAATTGTGTTATAATATCATATATACTTAGAAAAGCTAATATAGATAACGTTGCAAATTTTATTTCAATTTTTGCATTTTATTTTTCAGTTTTCTGTTTATATTTTTCTAATGAACTGTTATAATACAATATGAACAGTGATTATCTCAGGCTGCTGAATTTGGAACAATTTTTATTTTCATCTAAAGAACACTACCAATGGGGATGCTGGGAGATCTCAGCAGGATGAACGCTTGCCTTGCAGCCTTGGGGCCCAGGGATCAAATCCGGCCCCAGCCTGTGCAAACCCATATTTTGAACTGCAGCACAGCTGGTATCCACCAGGATGTCCTTGTGGCAAAGGTTCTTGTCTCCCATGTAGGAGGCCCCTAGTTTGGTTCCTGTCCCTTGTGTCACCACATTCATCTGTGTGGAATAAAACCATGTCACAACTAATAATGTACAACTATGTACAACTAATGTACAACTATGGAGACTGCTCTGAGCCCACCTCCTTTCTCTCTCTTTCCCTCTCCCCCCATCTTCTCTCAAACAATAAAATATATCTTAAAAAAAAAAAAAGAAAATTACTTACTTGTATTCCAAGTTCTCTATAATGAGCACTTTGATATTTTTTATACATTAAGAGAAAATATTCATTATTTAAAAACACATGAGGTATACATTCACAAATGCATGCATTTTGATGTGTCATCCCTGCTACCTAGAATACCCTTTTACTTTCCACCTAACAGATTTTTACTCTTTAGACTCAATTTAGATGTTATTTTAATTTTTGTTATTTAATATATTCTTGTTTTTTAAATGTATGTTTAAATATATTTTGACTGAAGACTATGTTTAAATATATACTTAAATATATTTAATTCATTTTTCAAATGTCCATCAAATTATAATAATAATTCCATGGAAGCAAGAAAAACTTATTTATGTAGAGAAGACACCCGGTAGAAGCAGTAGTCTTTAGAACCTGTAGTTGTTTCTTGATAAAATTTATGGGATTTTGAATCATAAAATAGAAGACAAAATTGAGTATTTTTCACTTGATATTATACTTGCTGTAATTATATTATTTTGAAAAGTCTATTCTTTGAACTTTTGAATGTTCTTAAAATGTGCTAGGCATTTTTGAAGTTTAGAAATTGGTTTACAAAACAAGCTTTTAGTTAATCACTTGCATCACATTATTATAAATATCATTCTCATAGATTTACAGTAAGGCATTTGAATCTGTGTAAAATCTTATCTCATTTATTTATATTTTTTCATGTTAAATCTTAAAAAGTGGAAATTAGGTGCTTTTTAGAAAACCCTAGCTAAAACTTAACTACAGATAAATGTCTGCAAGTATTTTAATATACAAGTGCCAGTGTTTTATTACAACATTCAGAATAAAGAAATGAAGAGGTTTATGAAGATTTGTAAGAAATCTCAATCACAAATTTTTTTTCATAGCTTATATGAGAAAGTTTTCTATTACTACCTAGGTATATATCTTTCCACACCCTTATGTAACTATGAATATATATATATATATATATTCATATATATATATATATATTCATATATAACACACACAGACACACACTGAAACATCCCTTCAAATGTTCTTTGTTCACTTTTCTTCCTCATTAATTAATTATTTGTTTTTATCAGTTGAATGGTTTCTGAATACCTATTATGTGGTATATACTTAAGCACCATAGGTACCAAGATAAGTCAGGTATATTTTGGGTTTGGGAAGCTTACAACATAGTGGGTAACTTAAGTTCACAAATGCTATTATTGTTATGCTATAATAGAGGGAGCCACAGTGTAATACTTAACTACCAACAAGAGGATGACTAATTTGGTTTGCTTGGGGGTGGGGGTATAAAGAAATAACATTTAAATTAGGTCTAAAGGGTAAGAATTTGTTAGTTGGAAGGGAAAAGAGCATTCTAGGTAGCAAGACTGGCCCATCAAAAAGCCTGGATTTGTGAATGTACATACACTTCATGTGTAGTGTAAGTAGAGGGCAATGACTGTGGGGGTTCACTTGTGAAGGTTTTATACACCAGGCTATATTTCAGTCTCAATAACAGTAGCTGGAGACATGACCATGATCGATCCTCCTAAGGGCACAGGTTATCTGTCTGTTTGAATTACGCCAGAGCTTTCCTATTGGGTATGCAAAGAAGGCTAGCTCTGTGAAGAAGGCCGTCTGTCCTTCTTGCTGAAGCAGTGCTTCGCCTAAGTCCATTTATCTCTTCAGGTGTTTGATTCTTTTAGAATCAAATAGTAAACAACACCGTAGTGCTTTTATAAGACCTTCTCATTTGCAATGACCTGGGAAACCCAAGCTCCATTGATAAGCAGTGAACACCTACTCAGCCTGGCAACTGGGTCAAGATGTTAATTATTCTCCAAGAGACGCTTTTTTTTTTTTTTGCGCTCTCTTTATTTGCTCTTGCACCTCTTCAGAGTTTTTAATCGAGTTTGAATTTTCCTTACTGCTGAGACTACTGTGGTGTTAAAAATAAGTTAGCCCTTTGCCTGTCTCCTGGGCACCTATGATCTCAGGCGTCATTGGCTTCTCTCCCTTTCCAAGTTAATTATATTCAGTGTGAGCTTGAATTTTCAAATCCATCTGTTTTCTGCGTATCTGTAGTTTATTTATATCTACTCTCTTGATTGAAAAGAAATAGAACAGTAGTTTCCTTGTACTTTAAACATTTTGAGTTCCGTGCAATTGCCATTTCTTCACAATAAAATCCAAAGGGAGAGAATTTATTTCAGAAAAGCTCTGTGTCCAAGCATTGACAAAAACACTCCTCAGTATAGGTATGTGTCTGCCATTCTCTCCTCTAGGCACCTATGTGTTAGTATTTAAAAAAAAGATTTATTTTATTGTTTTTGACAGAGACAGAGAGAGACAGAGAAAAGGGGGAGGGCCCAGAGCAGTCTCCATAGATGTATGTCATCAGTTTTTAACATGGTTTTGTTCCACACAGGTGGGCAGGGCCTCACAGGGCAGAAATGGGGCCAGGGGCCTCCTGCATGTGAGGCATGCCTCTTTGAGCCAGGGGCTGAACCAGGGAGGGAGGGACAAGAAATGAATTGGGGGCCTTCCACATGGGAAGAACACCCCAGTTCAGGATATGGGTCCACATGGGCCAGGGCTGGGATTTGATCTTTGGTCCCTGGGGCTGCAAAGTGAGTGCTTAACCTGCTGAGCCATCCTGGCTCCCCTACCATAGGATTTAATCCCAGGAAAAACACCAGAGTTTGCCACATCTCAGAATATCCTTTATGATAACCAACACAAAGTAGCAGAAGCAGCTGCCAGTGCAAAATAATTAATCTTTGTTTCTTTGACACAGGGTGAAGTTCAATAGTCAAATATGAGCCTCAGCTTGGGCTCTTCTTTTAGATAGGTTGAGGTCCATATTCATTTATCAGAACCAGTATCATTTCACCTTTAGATTGACTGATGGTTTTGGTCTGTGAGTGCAAGCAATGCTGTCTATGTTGCATTACTTGGGAGATCGCTGTTATTGGATTTGTGGTCTTGTAAGGAGGGTTTCTTCCTCCATCTTTCTGGGGCTGTGTCTGCATGGTGCAGACACGACATCTATTTGACAAGTAGTGGGTGGGAGAAGACGGAATTTGCCAGATTGACTTGAGATAGTATATGAATGTATGTAAAAAACACCTAGCACAGTCCTTGGCTCTTAGTAGACAATCAAAGAATTTTAGTCATAGACTCCAATGGTATGTTTAAAATTTCAAATAGAAAAATTTTGATTTAATTTTTTTCAAATTAAAATGTAAGAAGGGCCTGTGTTGGTTGCTATATTGGTTACTGAGAGCTGCTGTAACAATTTACTGCAAACTAGGTGGCTTAAAACAACAGAAATGCATTGTCTCAATTCTGGAGGCTGAAAGTCTAAAATCAGGGTGTCTGCAGGGTTGCTCTTTTTGGAGGCTGTGAGGGAGCATCTGCTTTCACAGGCATCCCCCTCTCTGTGTGTGTCTCTTCAAATCTCCCTCACCTTATCAGGACTTCAGTCTTTGGATTTGCGGCCCGCCCTAATCCAGTATGATGTCATCTTAACTTGGTTACATCTGCAAAGATCCTATTTCTAAACAAGGTCCCATTTACAGGTCCTGAGAGATAGGACTTGAATATATCTTTTTGGTGGACAGAATTCACCCAAACTCCAGTCACATATTGGAAATTCTGTCCCTCCCTGGCTTGCCACGTTCCTGCCACATCTAAGCTGCGAGTTTTAAAATCCATATTTAAATATATTTATGCCCACTGAGGTTACATCATGAAACTCATATTTTTTCCTAAAGGTTACCCTCTCCTTAAAAATCAAACTGTTGGAGAAGCCAGGATGGCTCAGTGGGTTAAGTGCTCACTTTGCAGCCCCGGGGACCAGGGATCGAATCCCGGCCCTGGCCTGTGTGGACCCATATACTGAACTGGGGAGTGCCCCCAGTTCAGTTCTCATGGGGGTGAGACCCCAGCCTAGTTCTTGCCCTGTGCAGCCCCGCACCCACCTGTGGAATGAAACTATGTGGAAAAACCAATGATGTGCAACTATGGGGACTGTTCTGGGCCCTCCCCCTTCTCTCTGTCTCTGTGTCTGTATCTCTCTCTGTTAAAAAAAAAAAAAATCTTAAAAAGAAAAAAATCAAACTGTCAACTTGATTGTAGAAAGCAGAAATCTCTATGAGTGGGGAGACTGGCTGAAAGAGGATTTACAAGGACACTACGTGGCAGCGCATGGGTTGACATGGAGGGAGAAGCACTCATAACTTAATTCAACTAGATTTTTCGTAAGTTTTAACAACCTACCAGAGCACATCACCAGGGGACGTTAAATCAAAAGCACAACTCTCCACGCCGTCTTTCAATTTGATGATTTTTGAGTAGGCCCACACAGGCAATGCCAGAGTGAAGGAAGCTGCCCAGAGGCCCAAACTGATGTGCATGGTCTTATACCTCAGTCTCCAACTCCTAAGTCGAAATGGTTGGACCAAAGTCAAGTACCTGCAAAGCCAGTTAAGAAGAGTTTGGGAACCATCAAAAAATGCACTGAGCTCCGAGGACGAAAGGGTCATGAAAAGAGTAAATTATAGTATTATTATCCTCCCTGAAGCACACCTCTATCAGGATAAAAGAAAGTTATGTTTTTAAAGATCTGGCTGGTACTTGCAGAGAAAACAACTCTTGACTCTGCAAGTCTGAATAAACCACTCATTGAAATAACTGTCTCTTCCACAAACACACTGATGATGGTAAAATTCTGTCCTGCAAACTCTCTCTTTACAAAGGTGCTTCTTTTGTAGATGAGGCTCTGGAAAACTTTGTCTCTGAACAGGAATTTCCATTAGGAAGCGGGGCCCTCTGCCCAGTAGGATTTGCTGAGTTAGAGGTAGAAGGAGGAAAGTACACTGGCTGGTGGGGGGTTCCCCAGTAGGATGAGGTTCAGGCCTGTGGGATAGGTATTTGCTCAGATGGCTTTACAGTAGGGTCCTTAGACTCTTGGACGTTCAGTGAGAACAAACAAACGTGACTAGTATAGATAGACAATGCAAATTTCTCAGGGAACTTAGGCTACAGGCTGGAGGGGGAAATGGGCTAATTTTTTAGAGAAGTGTTTTTCTTTTACTTTTCTTGTCTGTTTTTTTTTTTTTTAATTTTTGATCCAGAACAATAGAAAAGGATAAACATCCCCCAAACTTGAAACCCTGACATATCAGATATATTTGGTTCTCTAGCAAATCCAAAAAGAATTTTTCAGAGCCAAATAAAATCTGAAGGATGAAAAAGACAGCTCAGACTCAGAAGGAAAGGTATCTGAGAAATGCACAGTTTTGCTGGGGGTAGAGGTGGTGGAAAGCAGTGCTCATAGATATTAGATAAATGCAAAAAATGTTTCAATGTTTAGTTTTTCACAAGTTGTTGTAGGACTACCTTTCCAGTGTAAAATATTTGCCACATTGGAATGTGCATGTTAAATAACTTTACTCTTGTTATTAGGCCAATTAAAGCTGCTGTTAGAGAAAGGAAACAGACATTTGAAGACTACTTAGAAGAACAAATTCAATTGGAAGAACAAGAACGGAAACAAAAACAGCTAAGGGTTAGCAGTTCTAGTACTTTGATTAAATTATCTAA
>PVKE010040091.1:0-14734 GCA_004027555.1 Craseonycteris thonglongyai
GTGAATTGGTACAATTCTTTCTTGGTACAACCCTTCACCGGAGGTGGTGCAGCTGAGATTACTAGCTGTCCACTAATGTTCATTCTTTTCTATTTCAGTAGTAATAGAACCTCCAAGTTTTCATTGGGCACCTGACCACACAAAATGAAGACTTTATTTCTGAATGACCTTTCAGTTATATGTGACATCTGATTAAGTTCTAGCCTAAGAGATACAAACAAAAATGTTACCTCCAATCTCTCTGGGCCATGCCTTTAACGAGAATGAACCATTTTCTCCCCTTTCCCTCTTCCTCCATCCTACTGCTTAGAGTGTGGTATTGATAGTGAGGCACATTTGATCAATCAGATAAGGGTAACACCATAGGAAGAACAGAAAAACAAGTTTGGAGTAGCCCAGGGCCTTTGACTTCATTCAGTAAAACTACTTACTTTTCCTGCAGCCCTGAATTAACTACCGCCAGTTATCTGAGAGCAAAATAAGCCACTTTCACATTTAAGCAAAACCTGTAACCTAATTGGAAGATTATTTTGCATTGTCAAGCAAAATCCTTTAAAAGTTCACAACATTGGGAAAGCCGGGATGGCTCAGTGGTTTAAGCGCTCACTATGCAGCCCTGGGGACTGTGGATCCCAGCCCCGGCCCATGAGAACCCATATGCTGAACTGGGGAGTGCCCCCAGTTCAGTTCTCACCAGGGTGAGACCCCCGGCCCAGTTCCTGTCGGGTACAGCCCTGCGCCCACTTGTAGAATGAAACTATGTGGAAAAACCAATGTTGTGCAACTATTGAGACTGTTCTGGGTCCTCCCCCTTCTCTGTCTCTGTCTCTCTCTCGCTCTCTCTCGCTCTCTCTCGCTCTCTCTCTCTCTGTCAAAAACAATAAAAATAAATTTTTAAAAGTTCACAACATTATAAGCCCAGATTTTCAAGTAATCAAAGGAGTAGGCACTTACACAGTCCAAACCCTCATTTTCTACATAATATTTGAGACAGAAGCTCATTCCTGAGAAGGGCAGCATTTAAGCCAGGTAGTGCTTCAGGTTAAAGTCTCCAATCTGATATCTACAGACATCTGAGGCACTTCATTTGCAGATATGATAACCACAAAATGCTGAAGTAGAAACTTTCCAGTGACAAAATACAATGTGATATTTCAATGTCCCCCTTTGAGGCCTTTAAATTCCTTACTGTTGTAAACAGGAGGATGTAAGTGCATCATGAGCTACCACCACAGTTTTCTTCATGATGTTCTGAAGCATTTTTTTATCCTATGCTGCTTTACCTTTTCCAGATATTAAAGCTCACTCCTCATACTTTATTATCAGAATGCCCTGGAGTTCAAGTTTCCTTTTAATTAATCAGTAATTTCATCAACAATGTTCACTGTCTTTCCTACAAAAAGTACCAGATAAATGTGATGGTTTAGTCCATAATTCAAGTTTAATAGCTGTTGGATGAGCAAAGTTAAAATCATCTAAGGGGAAGAGAATTACTTGTAGTAGAATTAGACTGTGGAACACGGCTTTGTCTTCCATTCATTGAGCATCCATGGGAGAATTAGAATGACTCATACCTTCTATTCTCCAATCCTGCTTTATTCCTTAAAAGTAGGTGGGATGCTCTTTAGGAACTCTTAAGCCCTCCTTATTCCCTTGATACTTTGTACTATAAGACAATGAGCTATATGTATAAATTTACACACACAAATACATATTTGACTTCCACTTTCTATTGTCATGTCTTATATACAGGTTAGAAAACAAAGGACAAAGAAGTTAAATAATTTTCCCATAACCTTCTTCCATTCTATTAATAGTTTACATTTTTTTTGTTAAATTTATTGGGGTGACATTAATTGATATAAACTACATTGTTTCCAGGTATACAATTCTACATTACATTGTCTATACATCGCATTATGTGCTCAAAACCCAGAATCCGCTCACTTTCCATCACCGTATGTTTGATTCCCCCTCCCTACTCCCCACCACCCATCTCTCCCACACACCTCCTACATTTTTTAATATTGCCAGTGTGAACATTTTTCAGCTTTGCAAAGACTTGACTATTTTATCCAAATTCACAAGCCAGACTTTGTCGTCTTGCTTTCTCTGTTCAATCCAGACTAGCTCCATACCCCAAACTAAACTCACCTCTCTGTCTTTTTATCATACCTTTGTAACAAAACCCAAACCCTAAATGACTCTCATGTTTCTCGATGCCTGTAACTAAGCAGGTGAGTGCTGATGGAAGAAGTGCCACAGTAGATAAGTTCCATGATAAATTCAGAATTTTAAATAAACCCACAGTACTACTCAAAAACACTACTACATGTCTCTGTTAAATTTATTCCATTCATGATAATAATTACAAAATTTTCCAAGTATTTTCCACCTTCTCATACCCTCCACTCTTCTCATTACAGGACCTTGCATCTTTAAAAACAAAATTGAAGCTGTCTGGTGGAAATTCCCTCATTTTCCTGATTCCACATTTTCCTGATCCCATATTTTCCCTTCCTTCTATTCTGCTATTATAAATGAAGTATATTTTCTACTTTCTAAGGTAAAATCTTCGTGTGTAATTTGATTGCCAATCCTGCTCACATTATCAGAAATCTTACTACATATATTTTTCTTCTCTCACATACATTTTCAATATACATAAGATATATGTATGAATACATATGGCTCAGCTGCATATACATTGCACTATCATTTAACTTCTCCCCAAATTAAAAAAAATAAATAAACTACCTTGCACACATTTTTGCCTCCAGCAACTGCTACGATCTTTGCAGACAAATTTTTAGTTACCTATTCTTGCTATTTTCTTCATACCTCCCACTCAATCTTCATCACTCCATTTTCTTCTTTGTCCTTCATCTCACCACTAGTTCATAACTCTCCTGAAACAGGTTCCCCTAGAATTACTAATGGCTTCCATGTTATCAAGTCCAATCAATATTGTTTATACCAATCTTGTTTTTCTCTTAGCTGTAGTCACCTGTTTACCACCATCCTTCTTGAAATACTCTTACCTTGGCTTTTCTGACACCAGCTTCCCAGCTTTACTTATATGTCTCTGGTGACTCTTTTCATTTTATTTTTAGTCTCATTCTTTAACTATCCTAATATTAAATTATAGAGTTCTTTGAGACCCTCCTCTCTTCTGACTATGTTTTTCCTAGGTGATTTTATCCACTCTCACAGCTTCCATTGCCATTGATATGCCAATGACTTTCAAACATGTATCTTTCACCTGTACTGTTCTGAGCTCTAGAATTATATATTGTATTGCTTTCTCAAGATTGTCACTTGGAAGTCTCTAACACATATCAAACACAAAATATCAAATACCAATATCATGATCTTCCATCTGAAAATGCATCTTCTTGCAAAGGTACTGTCATTTCAAGGTATAGCAGTCCCATTTGACTGGTTGTCAGTGGTGTCCATTCAACAGGACAAGCCAAAAACCAAACAGTCACACTAGACACCTGACACATCTACCACATCCTATTTATAATCAAATTTGATTCATTTTTCAAACATCCCTCAAAACTTACTTATTTCTGTCTCTCCTCCTATAATAGTCCAAACTACCATCATAATTTGCCACAATTATTACAATAGCTTCTTAATACATCTCCTTGAATTTACTCTGGCCCTAATATTTCCCGCACTTTATAGGCAGAGAGCCTTTTTTCTGTTTTCCAAGATTACACAGATAATAAACAGGAGAAAGCAGTATTCCAGCCCAATCAGATTCTAGAACCTATGCTTTTAACTAATAATATAGTGCCAATGGAAACTTCCCTTAATAGTAGTTAGAATTTAAAATTATATGTTTATCATTATGATTATTTTAATAATGTCTATGACTTCTGATTAATTGTAAGGTCCATGTGAGCAAGAACTGCTTCTGCTTTTGTTTTAGCATAATACCTGTCACGTAGGAGGCAATAAATGTTTGGTGAATAAATGAATGAACTGATATGACCTGAAGAGTACAAACTAGTTATTTTCAGAGATCCTCTCATTTTGGAAAGGTAAGAGACTCTTAATCCAAAACAAATTTACCAGTGCTCTATCATGTTACCTTGATAGTTCCACACCATCATTCACCAAAGGATTCTTCTCAATAATATTTTTAAGCTATGTAAATAACAAGCCTGAACTTATCTAAGTACATCACTGAGAAGAAAGTATAGCTTCTCTGGAACAGTAATAAATTCCACTTATGCAGATTATTTTAAAATAGTCAGATAATCCTTCAACACATGATTTCAAAACACTGATGGATGATGTAATTCAGTTTTCTGTTTCAAAGAACATGAATCATGAATATACACTGGCACTATGAATAGTCAAAACATTAACACAACTTATCACCATTTTTCATTCTTCTATTTCCAGTATCAATTTGTAGTACGACTTTCCAAGCAGTGTCCTATAACAGAAACAGAGGAATCACCCTAGATTCTTTTCTCTCATCTTCAATCACCATTTCATACACACACACACACACAGCATCAGAAATATTTCATTCTCTAAACTTTGGGATTCTTCCATATTACTCCATCTTTACTGCCATGACCCTAATCCTATAGCCATCACCATCTCTTGACTGATCAACAGCAATGACCTCCTGATGCATTTCCACTTTTCAGTATGTCAGATTCAGGCTATTTTCCATGCTGTAGTCAGTGTGACCTTTCAAAACATTCAACTCTTTCACTGGCTTACCACCACTCTACAGAATAATTTATAACAACAACTCACAAATCAACGTGATCATGGTGTGCCAGTGCTTTTATAAGCACTTCACTGTATTAATTCACTTAATCTTCACCACAGCATTATTAAATACTGATGTCATCCTATTTTACCAACAAGGAAACTGACACACAGTGAAGCTAAATGACTTTTCCCAGGGACTTACAGCTAGTAAGTGATGGAGTGAGATTCAAATGCCAGGCAAATGTCATTCCAGAGCCTGTTCCCCAACCTTGATGACGCAATTGTCTCTCATAAAATAAAGTGCAAGCTCCTTAGCATGGCAATCAACAGTTTTCCTTATGTGGAACACTCTCAGTCACATCTCCTTCCTATACATCTTGAAAAGTAGCATCTTCTTTTATCTCTAAGCTTTTGCCCATGCAGGTAACCTGATACGAATCTTGCCTAGGCCTTGATTACCTTTAGTCACTGAGATTTAGCTCAGGTAACAATACTTCCTTCTAAGCCAGCAGTGTGCAACCTTTTGGCTTCCCTGGGCCACACTGGAAGAATCGTCCTGAGCCACACATAAAATACACTAACACTAACAATAGCTAATGAGCTTTTTTAAAAGGTTGCAAAAACTCCCACAATGTTTTAAGAAATGATGTTGGGCCACATTCAAAGTCATCCTAATCCAAATGTTGGACATGCCTGTTCTAAAATTTCTGTACTCCCATTCCCAGATTGGACTGCATGAGTCTCCTCTGTATTTTCTACTGAAATATTAGGGAATAAAATTCTGCAGCATCAAAAGGCACTCACAATGGGGATGCCAGGATAGCTCAGCAGTTGAGTGCTTGCCTCCTAATCATGAGTGTGGGGTTTGATTCTCAGGCCTTGCCCATGCAAACCCATATGCCAAACTGGCACAGCTGGTAACTGCAGAGATAGTCCAGAAACAAAGGTTTTCACTTCCTATGTGGTAGGCCCCAGGCTCAGTTCCCACCACACACAGCCCCATGTCCACCTGGTAGAATGAAATCATGTCATAACTAATGATGTACAACTATGGAGACTGCTCTGGACTCTCCCTGTTTCTCTCTCTCTCTTTCTCTCCATCTCTTTCTCACCTTCTCTCAAACAATAAAATTAATCTTTCAAAATATTTTACAAAAGGGGGATGCTGGGATAGCTCAGCAGGTTGGGTACTTGCCTTACAACCTCAAGGTCCAAGGATTGAATCCAGGCCCCAGCTTATGCAAACCCAAATACTGAACTGGAGCACAACTGGTAACTACCAGGATAGCAGCCAAGGTTCTTGCCTCCTATGTGGGAGGCCCCCAGTTCAGGACTCACCCCACACAGCACCACATCCACCTGTGTGGAATGAAACTATGTCACAACTAATGATGTACAACTATGGAGACAGCTATGAGTCCTCCACCCTTCTCTTTCTCTCTCTATCTCACCTTCTCTTAACCAACAAAATAACTCCTTTAAAAAGTAAACAAAAAATTTTACAAAAGGCACTCACAAGTTAATAAAAGGGAGAGTTTCCTAAACAGACAAGTATGTGGCAACATATATTTTGCGGTATATAATGTGCTCCCGTATATAATGTGCATTCACATTCTTGTCCCAGACATTTATACAGATGGGAAATTAGTACTACCCATGTGTAATGTGCATTCTTATTTTCCCCTCACAAATTTTGGCCAAAAAGTGAGCATTATACATGGTAATTTGAGATAATTATTTGTGTTTTCTTGTAAGATTTTTTGCTTCTACTTGTCCTTTCAAGGAAATAGCCAGTGTCTTGTTGAGTGGCATTCATTAGTGTGTGTTTTCATGTGCCATCATGAGAATGTCAGAGCTTGAATTAAAGTGATGCACAAACATTAAATTTCTTGTTGAACTTGCACGACTGGAAGTAAAATCAGGGACATGTTAGTCCAAGTTGATGGAGATAATGCCATGAAGAAAACAGCAGTGTACAAATGGATTAAACATTTTTCTGAGGGGAGAGAAAGTATCACTGAGGAAGAGAGGTCACAGCAGCCAGTAACAAGCAGAACTGATGAAAACATTGCAAAAACTCATCGAATTGTGTGTCAAAATCATCAGCTGACTGTCAGAAGCATAGCAGACCACGTATACATGAATAGAGAAACAGTTAGGAAAATCTTAAGTGAAAATCTTGGCTTGAGAGAGATGTGTGCAAAAACAGTCCCAAAGGAGCTCACTGATGAACAAAATCAAAGGATAGTCAAATTTTCCAAGACTTTTTGGAGAGACAAGACGATGTTTTGGGCTGTGTTATCATAGTGATGACACATGCATGTAC
Organism: Craseonycteris thonglongyai; assembly: GCA_004027555.1. NCBI lineage: Eukaryota > Metazoa > Chordata > Mammalia > Chiroptera > Craseonycteridae > Craseonycteris > Craseonycteris thonglongyai. Next base: position 7,070 of record PVKE010040091.1, read on the forward strand.
CAACAAGACCATGAAATGAAGCATCCAAGTCCACAATAGAAGTCAGTCAATTCTCTACAAATAAATTAGAAAAGTTCTGCCAGACCCAATCAAGAGTCAAAACAATGTTGCTGACATTTTGGGACATCAGGGGGATCGCTCATTATAAATTTATACCAGGGGAAGCCAGGATGGCTCAGTGGGTTAGGTGCTCACTTTGCAGCCCCGGGGACTGAGGATCAAATCCCGGCCCTGGCCCATGCGGACCCATATGCTGAACTGGGGAGTGCCCCCAGTTCAGTTCTCACCAGGGCGAGACCCCGGCACAGTTCCTGCCCTGTGCAGCCCCGCGCCCACCTGTGGAATGAAACTATGTGGAAAAACCGATGATGTACAACTATAGAGACTGTTCTGGGCCCTCCCACCTCTCTCTGTCTCTGACTATGCGTCTCTCTCTCTCTCTCTCTTTCTCTGTCAAAAACAATAAATAAATTTTTAATAAAAAAAATTTATACCAACTAGACAGGCAATCAGTTGACTGAAAGTGCTGAAAAGCTTGCATGTAAAAGATGAAAATGACCTTAACTTTTTACCAACAATTCATGGCTCTTACATCATGACAACATACCAACTCACACAGCACCATCTGTGGGGGACTTTTTAGCCAGTAAACAAATAACTATTAAAACACCCTCTCTAGTCACCTGATCTGGTCTTCAATGACTTCTTTCTTCACTCAAAGATAAAGGAAATATTGGAAGGAAGACATTTCAATGATATTCAGGACATCAAGGGTAATACAACAATGTCTCTAATGGCCATTCCACAAAGAGTTGCAAAATGGTTTTGAAGGGTGAACTAGGTGCTGGCATCGGTGCATAGCTTCCCAAGGGGAATACTCTGAAGGTGATGGTAGTGATATTCAGCAATGAGGTATGTAGCACTTTTTCTAGGATGAGTTCATGAACTTAATTGTCAGGCCTCGTATTACTCAACTGTTATTAGGTTCTTTCTGTTTCTCCCATATCCAGAATTAACCTCCTATCAATTCTTTGAAGACACTATGAAAAATACATCAAAGGGAACAAGCAACCCACCCTACCCACTGCTACTCCAAGTTGTAGCAAAACACAGGTGACATTTCTCTGATTTTCAAAAAAAACTATAATAATACCATGAAAACAGTTTTTTATTTATAGGTAAGACCTTAGCACTAAAACAAAAAATAAAAATATGGGGAAGCTGGGATGGCTCAGTGAGTTAAGCACTCGTTTTACAGCTCCAAGGGACTGAGGATCAAATCCCAGCCTTGACCCATGGGGACCCATATGCTGAACTAAGATGTGCTTTCCATGTGGGAGGCCCCCCATTTGGTTCTCGCCCCCCAGTTTGGCCCCTGGCTCAAGGGGGCATGCCTACTATGGGGGTGGCCCCCCAGCTCAGTTCCTGCCTTGCGCAGCCCCCACCCACCTGTGTGGAATGAAACCATGTCAAAAACTGATGATGTACAACAATGGAGACTGCTCTGGGCCCTCTCCCTTCTCTCTGTCTCTCTCTCTCTCTGCCAAAAAATAAAATAAAATAAACCTTTAAGAATACAAATAGTTGTTCTGCTTCTTTTTTAATACTGCTGTTTAAATAATCACTTCTAATATTTCTACTGCATTTCATAACATCAGGCAGAGTCAGGACATCTGGCTTATTTTACAGATAAAGAAATTAAGATGGAGAGGAGGTGGAATGTCAATGTCGATGTCACAGGGCTCTATGTGGGAAGAACTGGAGCTGAAAACCAGATCTCTTAGTCCTTCATTTATCCTTCTATAATAAATAATAATAATAATAATAATAATAATAAATAATTTCATTCAATTTACTTAACTCTTGAACTATCTAAAACATTCTATATTTTAATAACATTTTGATTGAAAACAGCTGATAAATCCTCTGTATTCATGTACTGGTTTCATATACCCTTTTACATATTAAAAAAAGAAAGCTACTCTGGAAGCATTCAAAGTGAGTGCAATGTGTAAAGTGATAAGCTTTTCTTTATTATGTGTTAGATTTAAGTGTTAACTATGTATTCTTTCAGAGGAAAACAAGCATCAAATGTATAAGATGCTAGTTCATTTTACAGCAAAGCAGTGAAAATTAGGATTTTTATTTTGATAACCTTACTATATCTGTAACCACAATATACACATAAATGACATCACCACATATGGAGGATATACATGTTCCATTAAGTGAATCAAAACCTTGTATAAAAATAAGTTAAAATATTAAATTTTGAAGAGATGTATTCTTTCCAATGGACCAGGTTTCCTTATAAGAAGTATGATTTTTATGGAAAAGAAAAGTTAATAAGTAAACAATAAGAATTAAAAGCAATAGTGCTATTTATCCTAATTAACCATCACCTATGAATTAGATTCATGAAAAAATACACTATTTCCCCAAATTCATGTTATAGTAAGTCTAACTATTTTTGCCACAAAAATATATGAACCCATTTTTAAAAAATGAATAAAGTGAAACAAATTATTCAAAACAAGTTACCTCTCATCCCAGCACTTCCTCCCCCAGATTTAAGTTCTAGACTTACAATAAGTGAATAATGTGTCCAGTTATAATCAAATCTTCTTTAATACCAGTGAAATCTGTCTCAATGAACAGCTTCTTAGCTTGATGGATCTTGAATGACCTTAGAACTAAACTCTTTATGTAGGAGGAGCTCTACTTTATCCACCAAATTTAGAGACTGTCAGGAGAAAAAAAAAAATGCATTCAAAGCAAGTCAGCATTCAGGGCTGCATTTGTCAAGAGATTTTGAGTGATTTTCTTTGTTTTAATTAGTTCCTGATAGGCATTTCAGTAAGCCAATGTTATTTTATTATGTGACTCACCACACGGGGAATTAACAGATAATCCAAAGGTAAGTGTGTAACTGCCAGGTCTGTGTTGTTTCCTCAGAGTATACTAGCCAAAGTACTTCACTGTTTTGGGTTTCAAATACCTTTAAGTGTGAAGAGCAGTAAATGAACAAGAAATCTGGAAACCTGGATTGTACTCTAGGCTCTCTCTTCCGCAATCAGTTAGGTGACCTTGGGCAATTTCCTTAACATCTTTGGGCTTCAGTTTCCAAAAATGTATTGATTAAAACTCCAGAACTCATCTAGTTCAAACTTCAATTCCAAATAAAAACTGCCTTTCATTTGCCCTATGTTTTTTCTGATTTCTAAAATTCTTGGTGTTGTAATTAAAATTCAGTGTCACGTATCCCTTTCTCCCATTGGAAGTTTATCAAATAGTTTTTTACATAACCAAACAAGATTTTATTTCAGCCCAGATACAATTAAATAAAGAAACTAAGATCACCATCAAATTGTCCTTCGTTCTTTAAGTATCCACAGAGTTTTTATCCACCACTGATTTAATCTCCATGCCCAGAAACTACACAAAGCCATGATAAGCCAGAATACTTTGATGCTCGTCTAAAGAAATGAAATGATGTCAGCGTTTTATTCCAAAATAGGAATGAATTGAGATTGGATCTAGTCCATATTCCATCTAATAGTCCAATGGATAAAAAGTATCTTCTTTGCTTTGGAGACCAGGTTCAAACTTGGTAACTTCTGTCAGATATCAAAGATATATTTTACACTGAACATGCAAATAAAAAGCAAGGAATTTGAATAAAATGGGAACACAGATACAGTCTTCTCTCCATTACTAACTTTATGTTTTATCCTAAGAGGTTTTTTTGTTTTTTATTTATTTGCATTGTTAACACTTCAGCCTAAATTGAAGTTGGATGTTTGAAAGAAACTGAGAATTGTTGGGGAGATTGGTATCTACTTTTTAGATGTCAGCTACTTTGGCCTTTTCCAATCTATTTTGTCGGAAATTATTTATCAGGCCTACGTGAGGCATTTTATAGTCAGAATTTGCTGACATGGTGGTAAAAAAAAAAAAGAGAGAGATCTAGATTTAAAACATTTCCTTTTCCTGTGATTGAAATTGCAATGAACTCGTTTACCTTCTTCTATTAAAAGAGAAAAGTTTCTCCAGTAGGTTTTAATCAAGCTTCCTGCTTCCCCCAAATCTCTGGTCCTTGCAAATATTTCATTATATTACACTTTATAGTAAAACAGAAAAGTACAATTCAAAGCACTAGAACTATAATAACATCAGGAATGATACAGTACAATTATCTGTAGACATGCAAAATGTAAGTTAAAAATAGTTAATAAAATGCACTTGGAAACAATAAATATACCATACCTCAGATATTAAAGTTGATTAGATATGAACTTCCTCCATGACTTGGTAGCATAAACAAGGAAAGCATAAGGTAAGCTTTGCTTCTTGGTGTGAAGAGAAGACACTTAAAAGATCACTCATTTTTATATACTAAATGTCCTACTTGATAGCTTTCCAGTGACATCAATAGAAGTTGACAATGCTACTTGTGTGCTTTTACCTTAGCACTTATTACTCTTCCCCAAATATAAGGCATGTTACAACTCCTAAAAATAAAAAAAGAGAATTTGTGAATAAGCCTGATTGGTACAGAGAAAGGAGGCTAAATAGGACCAGTTGGAGCAGTCCCTCCCTAGCTGGAAACTGGTCTACGCCAAAATTGAGAAAGGGTATAAAGCTTCCTATGAAGCAGGTCAGGGTCAGTGTCACCCAAGGGTTATAGCATTGAGAGGTATATCCAAGCCTCTTCAGGGTAGTTGGAATCAAGTCATTCTTCCAAAACAATTGGACAAGACGATACAAATGATTCTGCAGTATAGAGCCAGTCCCTGGGAGACAGCCAGCAGATATCAGGAAAAAGATTTAGGCCTGGGCTCCAATTTCAACACAGAAAAAGAAGAGCTTCCACATCAGAGCCAAATTCCAATTAAACAACAAAAAGCAGATGGCAGGGCAAGAGATAAAAGCTAAAGCCTGGTGCTTAGAAATCAACTCCAGAGGCAAAGCACACACTAGAGTACTTCTAGACTTCTACCTGCCAAAAGACAAGGGTTTTCCTTGGTCCAGGGCTCTGTCAGAACTGAGACTTCCTAAGCTGACACCATGAAGTGAAGCTGGGATGGGCCTAGAGTAGACAAGCATTTTAGCTGGATTTTTTCGCAGACAGACTACATGTATATTCGGTTTTATCCATTATCACCCTGAGATAACTAAGGAGGTACTATTTCAGTTTTACAAATGGATATCACTCAAGTTTCAATAAAATCATATTAAGTTACTTTCCAAGAGTCAAAAGTTCAGGAGAAATAAAATCCAGGTGGACCTGACACGTAATCCAAGTCCTTTTCCTGTAGAGTCAGGCTACCATTGGGAGTCTTCCTGACACTTCAGTAGCTAAAATAGTTGACTGGCAGACAACATGGTGTTTCACAGCATAAAGCTCTGTAACTTTGAAGGGAACCAAAGTTTTGCTTCCCTGAAGTTGCCTTTCTGAGATATTGATTTTAAGCTATTTATTAAGAAACAAGACTTAGAACCTCTGGAAAAAGCCAGGATGGCTCAGGGGGTTTAGCACTCGTCTTGTAGCCCCGGGGTCCAAGGATCATACTCCAGCCCCTGCCTGTGCAGACCCATACGCTGAACTGGATTGTGCCGGTTCAGTTCTCACCAGGGCAAACCTCCTATGTGGGAGGCCCCCAGCCAGTTCCTGCCTGTGTAGACCTGTGCCCACATGTGAAGTGAAACTATATGGAAAACTAAAGACATGCGACTGTGGAGACTGCTCTGGGCAACTCCCCCTTCTCTCTGTCTCTCTCTGTTTCTCTGTCTCTCTCTGTCAAAAACAGTAAACAATAAATCTTAAAAAAGAAAAAAAAAAAAAAGAACCTTTGGCCCTTTTCCTCCTTTCCTCCTCAAGATCCAGACAGAAAAAGCTGCTACAAGAAGAAAGTCTTAGGATGTTGTCTTAGCCTGATTTAAATTACCTATGTAATTTTTACTAACCAATGTAATCTTAATACACTTACTAATTAAAAAAAAATAAGTATGGTAAATAAGAAGGCTTCAGGCCGGCCTTGGTAGCTAGCTAGATACCATCTGTGCCCCATTGTTTCTGAGTTGCCTAGCAAGAATTTGTCACGCGTGTTCTGCTCTTCTTCAACTACTGTAAATGGCCCATTCTCATATCTAAAATCTAAGACATCATCTCCCCTTTTTTCCTTTGTCCAAAATGTCACACATACCCAGTATTTTCATGCATATGTGAATTTTCTGTGCACATGTATTAAAATTTGATTTTCTCTTGTCAATCTAACATTGTTAATTTGATTACTAGTCCAGCTAGAAGAATGTAGAAGATGGGAGAAAAAGTATTATTTTTTTTAGCCCCTATAACTCCCATTCTGTTGACTATAAAAACAGGAAATGTGTATTCCTGAACTTCTGTTCAAATGAGGCAAATCAGCAAAGGCAGTACTTAATGCCCAAAAGTGTTATTTCCTTTGTAAGGTTAAAAGGTATGAAATAAGCAAAAACAAAGAAACTAAATATAAAAATAACCATTGACTGTATAGTTTATATGTGTACACATACACAGTTCTTTTTAAAAAAAGTTCTGGATTTGGGAACAGTTTTAAACATTCAGACTTATGTCAAACTTCTAAAGTTCTGAAGTCTTAGTTTTGTTTTGTGTTCTACCATAACAGCCCCAGAAAACTGACTTGAACAGCTATTTGGTAGAGGTGGCATATTATACAGAAAAGCAGTGTCCTATAAAGATCATATTCTATGAGACAGAGGACATCTAAGTTGCCTGTTTTCCCTGAAATCCAGTTTTTATTGTTCTGAAACCAATTAATTTATGAACTCTGAATTCCCCTACAAACAACCACAGATTCAATAGCAGGACATCACAGCTGAGATTCTCAGGAAACCTACATCTGGGAAATACATGATTCTTTGCCCAGATTAGCACCAAACAGGCTTAAATACAGACCCATAAATTGCGGGTGTCAGCAATGCCAGACTCTGGTTTTTGTGTACTCACACTCATTCAATGGTTTACAGAGCAACAATGTGCCAAGCATTGTGCTAGACACTGGGGCTACAAAGATGAGTTAAATACTAGCTCACCTTCTAGTTAGAGGGATAGAACCTAGAAACTAATGAATAATTACAGTACCATGTGATAAGAACAGTACACTATGATAGAATCATTGGCAGCTAAGGGAGCTCAAAGAAGAGAATACGTAACTCATTTTACCTGAGTTGTGGTGAAAAGGGTATCTTTAGGCAGTGTTTGGGGGTCACAGATCTTGCTCCTGATTATATCAACTTGTAGTATAATAAAAACTATATTTGGTCTTTGTCTCTAGTTCCTCAAACAGAGATCCTAAAACCCTTAGAATCTCCCGAGTGATAGGAGCGCCTTTTGTCATTTGTAATGACTCCCTTTCAAACATACCTGAGTTTATGTTAATAAGGTGACAACTGGGAAGCCAGGATGGCTCAACATGTTGAGTGGTCTCCTTGCAGCCCCAGGGCCCAAAGGATCAAATCCCAGCCCTGGCCCATGCAGACCCATATGCTAAACTGGGGCATGCTTCCCATATGGGAGGCCCCCAGTTCAGCTCCTGCCCGGGGCGTGCTTCCCATGTGGGAAGCCCCCGGTAGTCCCTATCCCATTCCTGTCCTGTGTGGCCT
>PVKE010040092.1:0-14736 GCA_004027555.1 Craseonycteris thonglongyai
CCTTCTCTCTACTTTGTTTTGAGTATCATGATAGGCATGTTTTTCCCATGTATTCTAATTCATTATCATCATTGTTCTTTTTGATGATCAAATATGACCAGTGGCTGTCCCCTTGAGCCAGCTTCTGAGCTCATTAATTTTTAAGTACTTTGTTGCCTTTTGCTACAAGATGTCCCATTATCATCTTGTACTTTTCCTGCCTTATGCCTGGGATCAGCCATTTCTCCTGGGAGCCCTAGTGACTTCTCTCAGAGAATATAGTACAAGAACTAAACAATAACTGTGACTCACTTCTACTGAAATTCATTTCTTCGAGGGCCTTTTCAGAGCACAGTTAGGAACATTTGTTGTTGATACTCCAAACTCAAAGTCAAATAGACATTTACCAACCTCCATTTTGTAATTTTCCTCTCTCCCCACCTTCAAGTAAACACCCTGGTTCCCAAACACTTCAACATACTGGTACTTTCTAATTTTCTCTTTTCTAAAAAATACAAAATGGTTTAAGAATTACCATACCATTCCACTACTTAGAACGCTGCAACTAAGTAAAATTCCAGACTTCACTGCATTTTCTTTGTCTTTAGAGAATGTTCAGGATGAGTTATTCTTCTAGGGAGCTCAGGTGAACTTTGGTGGAGGCTCTAGATTTTATTGGTTTTATAAGCAGAAGAGAACTTGGGAAGAGATTAGCCTTTTCAGGTCTTAGAGAAGGATCTGTAATTAATTTTAGAAATTATCTATAATTGTAATTTGAAATATTATTTGTTTACTAATGTTTCTTGTCTTGGCTTATAGTATAGCAGCATCAGGTCTTATTTTTTCATTCTTTTACTTTTTTATTTTTAAAGATTTATTTTTATTGTTTTTGACAGAGACAGAGAGAGACAGAGAGAAGGGGGAAGGGCCCAGAGCAGTCTCTATAGTCGTATGTCATCAGTTTTTGTCATGGTGCCGTTCCACACAGGTGGGTGGGGGCTGCACAGGGTAGGAATCCAGGCCAGGGGCCTCCCACATGGGAGCCACACCTCCTCGAGCCAGGGGCTGAACTGTGGGGCGAGAACCGAACTGCAGGCCTCCGGCATGGGAAGCACACCCCAGTTCAGCACATGGGTCCTCACAGACCAGGACGATTCCACCCTCGGTTCCCAGAGCTGCAAAGCGAGTGCTTAACCCGCTGAGCCATCCTGCTTTCCTATTTTTGCATCCTTTCACTTTTAACTTTTCTATATACTTCTATTTAATGTGTATCCTATTGATGGATGTATCTATGCCTTGATGGTGATAATGGTTTCATAGGTGTATATTTATCACCAAACTCATCTAGTTGAAAACATTGAATTTGTGCTAGCTGTTTACATGTTAAACATACCTGAATAAAGTAGCTTAATAATATGTGTTCTGTAGGTAGTATATAGCTGTTTTTTTAAGTCTAATTATTTAAATCTTTAACCTTTAATTTAAAGAATAATTCATTTCTGTTTAATGTAATTACTAATATATTTGGGCTTAAATCTGTTATGTGATTTTTCATTTGTTTCATTGGCTGTATATTTTTTTTTTGGAGGGGGTGCTGTTTCTGTCATCTGTTTTCTCTCTTTTTTGTCACATGATGTAATGTTATCTCCTGCTGTGCCTAGTTATTTTTTTATTGATGTTAGTCATTAGGTATAAAAATTGTAAAGATAATTTGAGGCTCTGAATGATGCTTAGTTATATCCCCCAGAGAAGAATTATTTCTGTTTCTGGTAACACTTAAAATAGGGACAAATATAATCAAGGTATGTGCTGATTCAGAGCTGGACTTTGGTCTCATGAGCACTGCTCTGTTTTTGGTTCACCTTTACTTCAAGTGTGGACACCTTGGGGACCCCTAACCAAAAGCCTACATTTTACCCTTTTTGGTGGATCCCAAACTCCATTTTTTTTTTTCTTTTTTTGCATCCTGAGCTCCATGAAATGGCCAGGCACTCTGATCACCTTCTCAGCCTCTCAAATCAGCAAATACTTTAAGGGGAAACCTGGTGTCAAGTGTTGGACTCCTGCCCCCCTGGCACCTTTACCCCTGCCAAACCTCTGTCTCTGCGACACCCTTTTTCTGAATTGGCTCTCTAGTTCTTTGATAACTTAAATTTAATTGTTAATCCCCTCACACCCAGATTTTCTGGTTATCCACAGAAAGGCGGTTGATCTATAACACGCTACTTGTTTTATTATGGACTAAGTATCCCATTTCAAAATTGAAGTGAGAGGAAGGTTTTTTTTTCTTCTCTATAAGTCATTTTTCATACTTTTGGATGTCTGGCACAAGAGTACTTTCTTAGTTTTGAGCTCTCTTCATTTTATGTGACAGTGTTCACCTCTTTTGAAGTTAGAATTTTGGCATGGGAGCTTAGAATCCATCAATTATTAATAGCATACCACAGACTTTGGATAAGATGCTGGTGACACAAAGAGTAGAGGTGTTGGAGGCAGAACTGGAAGTCACATAAGAATCTAGCGGTACCAGTGCTAACTATTCTAGCAGCAAAGCCCAGTGTCAACTCAGTGGTTGTCAGTGGTGTGAGCTTGGCATGAACCCTGCAGTGGATCCTAGTGTGATAGTTGGAGGATGTCAGCAGGTTCTCTCTTGAAGGGAGATATGAACAATACACTCCCACATGTGTGGCTGCCACACAGTAGTAGCAAGTTTGGGGGAGTGTGTCCAGTTGCCTTAGAATATCCAGGGGATGAACTATTCAGACACACGTAATTCACTAATCCTTTGAAAATATATACCAAAGACAATCAAATTCTGGCATTTCCAATGTAGTTAAGTTCAGACTGCTATATTAAGTTTCTAACATTCAATTTAGGGCATAAGTTTCAACTACGTCAGAGGGCTATTCAGTGATTAAAAAAAAAAAGAACAAGGGTTATTACAAAATGGCTTTACCTTGTAAGAAGGATGGAAATGGGAGATGTTCTAAACTTTAGAAACATGCCAATCCAAGATTTTATCTTATGCATTTGATGAGTTTTGACAAATACATTTTTTTCATGTTTTTAAATTCAATTTATTGGGGTGACATTGGTTAATGAAATTATATAGGTCTCAAGTGTACAATTCTATAATATATTTTCTACATATTGCATTGTGTGTTCACCACCATAGTCACTTCTCCTTTTATCCATCACCATATACTTGGTCTCCCCTCTTGCTGTCCCCACTTACCACTGGTAATCCCTAAATTTGGGTCTGTGTCTATGAACTTCTGTTTGTCTTATTCCTTTGTTGCTTTCAGTTTTATATCCCTCATATGAGTGAAGTAATATGGTTCTTGACTTTTTCTGTCTGATTTATTTCATTTAGTGTGATAATGTCAATATTCATCCATGTTGCTGCAAATGGTAGTATTTCATCTTTTTGTTTGTTTGTTTGTTTGTTTTGTTAAATTTATTGGGGTAACATTAATTGATATCAATTACATTGTTTCCAGTGTACAATTCTACATTATATTGTCTATACATCGCATTATGTGCTCACAACTCAGAATATTTATACCTATGTTTATATCCTCTTCAACACCTGAAATTGTCATTGTTTTTAATTTTTGTCATTCAGATGAGTATTCAGTGGTGTCTCTTTGTAGTTTTAGTTTGCATTTCCCTGATGAATAATGATAATGAGCATCTTTTCATAAGTTGATTGTACTTAATATATCTTCAGTGGTGGTGCATCTTTTTATCTTTTATCCATATTTTATTGTATTGTCTTATTTTTTAGTTGTAACAATAATTTATATTCTAAATACAAATCTTTTGTCAGACTTATGTTTTGTGAATAATTTTCTCCATTGTGTAATTTGCTTTTTCATTTTGTTAACTGTGTCTTTGTCTTTCAAGGGGAAAAGTTTTTAGTTTTGACCAAGTCTAACTTATCAATATTTTATGGTTTATGATCAGGCATGTCGAACCTGTGGCCTAGGACAGCTTTGAATTTGGCCCAACACAAACTCTTCAAACATTATGAGATTTTTTTGTGACCCTTTTTTAGCTCATCAGCTATTGTTAGTGTATTTTATGTGTGGCCCAAGTCCATTCTTTTTCCAATGGCCCAGGGAAGCCAAAAGATTGGACACCTCTGGTTTAAGTATTTTATATGCTACCTAAGAAATCTTTGTGCTTATCACAAAGTCACAAATGTTCTCTCCTGTTCTTTTTTTTTTTTCTGCAAGTATTATATTTTGATGTTTACATTTAAGTCCAATATCCATTTCAACTTGATTTTTCCCAAGTGGACATTTATTGTTCCAGCATTCTTTCTGAATAATTTTCATTTCCTCTTTAGGTTGCCTTGAAATCATGGTAAAAATTCAACTGACCATGTAAACATTGGTTTTTATTTCCTTGCATTGGTTTATATGTCTATTCGTTTTTTTTATTGTTAAATTTTTTAGGGTTATATATCTCTTCTTATACTTCTTATATTTTTGGTTTCTGTTACTTAAAATCAGCTACTGGAAGTCCTCTTTATATCTTATTTATTTATTTAATTATGGTTAAATTTATTGGGGTGACATTGATTGGTAAAAATTACATAGGTTCCAGGTATACAATTCACTGTTCATGGTGGTCAAGCCATGGAAACAACTGAAGTGTGCTTTGATAGATGACTGGAAAAAGAAGTTGGGGTACATTTACACAATGGAATACCTTTCTTCTCTTTTAAAATAGCTCAGTTTTAGAATCAGCTTTTCAGTTTTGCTAAAAAGGCATTCTGGAAGTTTGATTGGGATTACATTGGGCCCACAGGTCATATTGAGAACTGTCATCTAAACAATATTGAGTCTTCAACTCTGTAGATTGTATCTATATTTTTTCTTATTAATTTTTATTTTTCAATTACATTTGACATACAATATTATATTGGTTTCAGGTGTACAGCATAGTGATAAGAGGTGTATATAACTTATAGAATCCTTATTCTGATACATCTGGTTCCCATCTGATACCATATATAGTTATTACAATGTTATTGACCGTATGCCCTATGCTTCACTTTACATCCCTGTGACTCTTTTGTGACTATGAAATTGTACTTCTTGTATTCTTCCTTTTTTCACCCACCCCTGCCACCCTTCTTCTGTCACTCCAATAAATCTAGTACCCATCTGATGCCACCCATGGTTATTGAAATATTAAGCTATTCTAATTTTTTTGAATTCTTTTTGCTATTCTGACTGGATGTTTTCTGATATTTTGTCTTCCAATTCATTGATTCAGTCCTCTGCCCATTTCGTCTGCTAGTGATTCCCTCTATTGCATTATAAATATCAGTTATTATATTCTTTATTTCTGACTGGTTCTTTTTTATGGTTTCTATGTCCTTCTTTAGGCTTACTATCTCTTTGCTGACGTTTTCCCTAAGTTCCTGGAGCCTCCTTATAACTATCATTTTGAGCTCTGTAGCTGATAGGTTGCTTGCCTCCATCTTGTTTAGTTCTTTTTCTGGTATTTTTTGTTTTTTTTTTAATTTGAGATTTATTTTTGCATTTTCTCATTTTGGATGCCTGTGTTTGATTCTATGTATTAGGTAGATCTGCTACATCTCCCAGTATTGCTGGGTAGCCTTATGTAGTAGGTACCCTGGGGAGCCCTGGCACCATTTCCTCAGTCACGTGCACTGGATGCTCCTGTAGATAAATTCTGGTTTGGTGACAATGTGCCTGGAGCTACGTAGCAAAAGTCTCAGGGCACACCAGTGCTGTTAGCCACAGCTTGGGGCTGCAGACTTAAATAGTTTTGCAAGAAGGATTGCAATGTGAGCAGGACTGGCTGCTCACTGGAGAAATTGCCTCTGGCATTGGCAAAGTGGGGTGGGGCAGAGTCCCAGTGAATCAGCAGGGTGGAGCAAGTGGAGCTAACTAGACCAATCAGGTTCAGATTTGGCCATGTGGGGGTGGGCACAACACAGGAAAGATGGCTCCCATCAGCTTGCTGCATGCCAGGAGGACCTATCCAGAATAAATGGCGACTATCTTCCAGCCCTCACCCGAAAGCCACAAACCCCAGTCTGCTCCCGTATGCCTCCAATGCCCCCTGAGTCACCATCCCTGTCCCTCTGCCAGAGCCCAGGGTGTGTACCCACGAGTTACTGAGTCGGCACAGGCACAAGTTTAGGAGGATGTCTGGGTTTCCTTAAGCCTTCCATCCTAACCTGATAGAGTCCCCACTGTTCTTCACAATCAGATGCTGTGGGGCTCTGTTTCCCAGCACCAGTGCTCCGGGCTGGGAGCCTGATGTGGGGCTGGGGTCCCTTGCTCCTTTTGGGGGACCTCCATAGCTGAGATGTCCCTCCTGATTCTCTACCATCAATTTTAAATATTTTTAATATGCTTTTTCTGCATATTTTGAAATGATCATATTATTTTTCACCTTTATCCTGTTAATATGGTAAATTAACTTGATTGTTTTTCAAAAGTTTTATCAACTTTGTTTTCCTGGGGCAAATACTACTTGAGATTTTATATATGTAATTGCATATGAAACATGTAGTCTATTAATTGTTTAGAGAACTTTACATAGACAGTAAAGGACAGAGGTTTGTGATTTTTATGATGTATTTTCAGGTTTTGGTATTAGGGTTATGCCATGCTCAAAAAATAAGTATGGAAGTACTTCCTCCTCTTTATGTTATGAAAGATTTTATGAAGAATAGTGCTATTTCTTCTTTGAATGTTAATGTAGAATTTGCCAGTGAAATCACCTGAGTTTTTTTGGTTGGAAGATTTTTTTATAAAAATTAATTTTTTTGGAAATTGAGAAATAATTGACTAAATTTCTTTAGTAGATATAATGCATTATATGTTTTTGTCTCATTTGTGTCATTTTGTCAAGTAATTTTTCAAGGACTTTATCCACTTCACTGAATTGTTAAGTTTATTTTAAAATAATCATAATGTAATTTATATCCTTTTACTCTCTGTAGGGTTTGTACTGATGACTCTTGTTTTCTTCCTTATATTTATGTCCTATGTTCTCCCTCATTTTCTTTACCAGTCTAGTAATTGTTTTCTCAATTTAATTGATCTTTTCAAAAAAATAGCTCTTTGGCTTTGTCAGTTTTCTCCATTGTTCACTTCATTTTTATTAATTTCTATAGTTATTTTTATAATAATAATAGTAATAATTTTTACTTTGAGTTGGAGCTGTAAGTAATTGATTTTAGGCCTTTTTTATTTTCTAATGTAAGTGTTTAAATCTATAAATTTTCCTCTAACACCACTTTAGCTGCATCCTACATCTTTATGTTATATTTTCATTACTATATATTTTGAAGTAATTTTAATACTCATTACAATTTTTCTTTGATCTATGAATTAATTAAAATCATGTTAATATCCAAATATTTAGTTTTCTCTTAGATTTTTTATTGTTATTGATTTCTAATTTAATTCTGCCTCTTAAATTTAATACAATTTATTTTATAATCTAGCATATGGTCTAGCATATTGTATGTATACTTGGAAATAATGTAAATTCTGAAGTCATTGGGTATATAGATTGTAATATCAATTAGGTCAGGTGGTTTGGTAGTGTTTTTCAGATTTCCTATGTCTTTCTTTTTTATTGTTAAATTCATTGGGGTGACATTGATTGATATCAATTACACTGTTTCCAGGTGTACAAATCTACATTACATCATCTATACATCACATTATGTGCTCACCACCCAGAATCAGCTCACTTTCCATCACCGTGTTTGACTCCCCCTCCCTTCTCCCCCCACCCATCTTTCCCACTCACCTCCCCTCTTACCCTCAGGTAACCACTAAACTATTGACTGTGTCCATGAGTCTTTGTTTCTTTGTTCCTTTCAGTTTTATATTCCACCTATAAGTGAGGTCATATGTTTCTTGATTCTTTCATTCTGACTTATTTCACTTAATAAGATGTTTTTAAGGTCCGTCCATGTTGTCACAAATTGCTGTATTTCCTCTTTTCTTATTGCTGAGTAGTATTCCATTGTATAAATGTACCACAACTTTTTTATCCAGTCATCTATCAGAGGGCACTTTGGTTGATTCTACAACTTGGCCACCGTGAAGACTGCTGTGATGAACATTGGGGTACATGTATCTTTGTAGATTAAGGTTTTCAGGTTTTTTGGGTAGATATCCAGGAGAGGGATTGCTGGGCAATTCTATTCCTAGTTTTTTTTTGTTTTTGTTTTTAAAGATTTATTTATTGTTTTTGGCAGGGAAAGACAGAGACAGAGACAGATAGAGATAGAGAGAGACAGAGAGAAGGGGGAGGGCCCAGAGCAGTCTTCATAGTTGACAGCATTAGTTTTCCATATAGTGTCACTCCACAGGTGGGCGCGGGGCTGCACAGGGCAAGAACTGGGCTGGGAGCCTCCTGCATAGGCTCCAGCAAGAACTGAATTGGGGGCGCACCCCAGTTCAGCATATGGGTCCGCATGGGCTGGGTCCAGGATTCGATCCTTGGTCCCCGGGGCTGCAAAGTGAGCGCTTAACCCACTGAGCCACCTCAGCTTCCCCATTCCTAGTTTTTTGAGGAATCTCCACACTGCCTTCCACAGTGGTTATACCAATTTAGGATTTCCTGTGTCTTAATGGTAATTTTTGTTCATTCAGAGAAAAGATTTTGAAGACTCTTATTATTCATGTGGAATTATCTATTTCTTTTTTTAATTCTATTACTATTTGCTTTATATATTTTTGGGCTCTGTTATTGAAGTATATGCATATTAATGATAAATATGTCTATTTTGATAAATTTTCCTTTTGTTATTATGAAGTGTTTTATTTTATTGCTGTAGTAATCTATCTTGGAATTCATTTTGTACAACCTTCTATTGCTTATTGTTTGTATAGCATAATTATTTTTATTAATTTATTTTTACCTATTTGTGTCTTTCTATTTATAGTGCTTATCTCATGGACAGCACATATATAGTTGCTTTTTTTTTTCTTTTTAAAAGTCTATTCTTATAATCTGTGCCTTTTAACTGTAGTGTTTAGTGCATTAGCATTTGATAGAATGATTGATATTATTGAATTAGATATATTATTTTGTTGTTGATTTACTTTTTATCCTCTTTTTGGTCCTCTGTTTCCCTTTTTATGCCTTCTTTTGGAACCTGGCTGGGGCCTTCTGCATGGAACTCATGCCCACATAAACCAGGTGGCCTCCCATGTGTGAAGCATGCCCGGGGCAGGAGCCGAACTGGAGACTTCTCACATGGGAAGCTCACCCTGGAAAGAACTGAGCTGGGGGCACACCCCAGTTCAGCATATGGGTCCGCCTGGGCCAGGGCTGGTATTCAATCCTTGGATCCTGGGGCTGCAAGGTGGGCACTCAACCCACTGAGCCACCCCAGCATTTCCTCAAATATATTTTCTAACATTTCATTTCTTTCTTCAAGCCTGGTCTCTATATGTGTGATAGACTTTTGGATATTATTCCACAAGATTCTTAAACTCAACTTAAATCTTTTTCAATGTGCTTTCTCTCTCTCTCTCTCTCTCTCTTTTTTCTGAACTGGGTAATTTCTATTTATCTATCTTCCAGTTCATTAATTCTTTCTATTGTCATTTTCATTCTGCAATTACGTCCATCCATTGGATTTTTAATTTCAGGTATTGTATATTTCAGTAATTTTCATTTGATTCATATGTGTTATATTAATGCAAGATTCTCAAACAGAGAAGCGGGACACCAAGGTTACAGGCAGGAAGCAGCGTTTATTGATGCTGGCACTGGCTCAGCAGATTAACATCCAAAGGCTGAGCCTCCTTTGCAGTGAGGCGCACAGTTTTGTACTGTCTGTTACTTCCTGAACATGTGTGTGTTCTGATTAGTCACTCAGTTTTAGGGGAAGGGGCTTATGCAAGGGCTCAGGGATGTCTCATCAACCGGGAAGTCCTAGGAAGGGGGGCTGCTGTCTCCTGGGGGCAGCAAGGCCAGGCCAGGCTGCCACGTATTTCACTGTTCAGATTTCCTGTCTTCTATTTATAGGGTTATATTTCCCTTTACTTCATTAATAATAATTGTAGTAACTGTGTTTAAGTCTTTGCCTCTTATTTTTAACATCTTTGCCATCTTGGTGTTGGTCTCTGTTAATTGTTTTACTCATAAGTGTAGATCACACTTTCTTGGTTCTTTCTTAGTTCCTGTTGAGTAGTTTTGGGAATTTGGGGGATATTATATTGTGGAGATTCTAGATTCTGTTACCTTCTTTCAAAAGCTATTGATATTTTTGTCTTAACAGGGAATTAGCTTTGCTAGACTCAAATTACTAACTCTTTCTGTTGTATTTGTGGTAGCTTAAATTTCAATGCAGTTCTCTAAGCCTTATTTGCAAGCTGCCCAAATACACATGACTGAGGGGTCATCCAGAGACTCCAGCACAGTTCATTCTCACTATTTGTGGTTTTCTCATGTTCACTCTCTTGTTCTCTCTCTCTTTTCCCCCCATTGCAATCCCCCCTTTCTTTCTGATGGCTGTGGTGCCCAGGTTCTGTCTTCTGGTTCTTCAAAATAGAAGGATGGAAGGTGTTTTATTGGAGTTAGGTTCTTTATGTGCCACTTGTGATCTGCCCTCAGTATAAAGCTAAAATGGAAAACTCAACCTGTCCTAGTCTCCCCTTCCAAGTTTAGACTCATTTGTAAAATCTCCCTGTTTTGGTTCACTCTGTAATGTCTTTAAATAGTTGTTATCTATGTGAAGATTGGTCTGTTAGTTTACTCTATCTTGTCAGAAAAAGAAGTCTGGCTTATTTAATTATACTATCCTGAAATGCTAGTCTAAAAATATCATGCTACTGATACTTAAAAAATCTCAGATTAAAGACTTTTTGAAGGGACCTGGTATAACTTTTCTATTAATGAGGAAATGGAAATTTCTTGAGATTAAGTTTATTTATTCCTTCACTCAACAAATACTATTTGAGCACTTACTGTGTCATACACTCTGTTGGGTCAACAGAGACAAGTGTCCCAAGGGCACTCAGCCCTTGGCAGAACTGAGACTCAGACTTAATGTCTTCTACTTTCTAGTTCATTGCCTTTACTACCTTTTCTGTTGGGGAGAATGAGAGATGGAGATGAGAACTCCCCAGGGCTTAGGCTGTGGTCATAAAAAATGACCAAATTTTGGCAGCTTGAATCAGACACTGAGCTACAGCAGCCTTAAGTTCTTGCAAACTTTTTTTTTTGGTTAGAATCCTGGGGGCTCAAGCTATGTATAAAACAAAACAAAACAAAACAAAACAAAACAAAAACCTCTCTATATGTCCTATATATTTATTGTTGGTGGAGTAAACATGTAAGATGTATCTCTAAACTCCAAGTACATCTTTCACTTCACATAAAATCCTCCAGTTCACCCAACTTGTTGCGTATGACCTGATTTCCTCCTTCTCTGCCTCCTCCTGCTTTCTCCTCCTCCTTTTTTTTTTTTTTTTTAAGGCTGGATGATATTCCATTGCACATATATATCACATTTTATTTTTCCATTTATTCATTGATGTGAAATACATAAAAGTAAAATAAGCTAGCATAGAAGAAATAGTGCCTGATTCCTCTTCCCTAAAATAGTTAAGCTTATAGAAATGGAGAATTGGAGAAACCAGGATGGTTCAGTGGGTTAAGCTCTCACTTTGCAGCCCCAGGGACCGAGGATTGAATCCCAGCCCCGCCCGTGTGGACCCATATGCTGAACTGGGGAGTGCCCCCAGTTCGGTTCTCACCGGGGTGAGACCCCAGCCCAGTTCCTGCTCTGTGCAGCCCCTCGCCCACCTGTGGAATGAAACTATGTGGAAAAACCAGCGATGTGCAACTATGGAGACTGCTCTGGGCCCTCCCCCTTCTTTCTGTCTCTGCATCTTTCTCTCTGTCAAAAACAATAAAAATAAATCTTAAAAAAAAGAAATGGAGAATTGAATGGTGGTTGCCTGGGGCTGGGGTGGGGGATGGGAAATTGAGGTGTTGCCTTTCAACAGGAGTAAAGTTACAATTATGCAAGATGAACATATTCTAGAGATCTGATGTACAATATTGTGCCTATAGTTAACAATACTGTATCATGGTCCTGGAAATTGACTGACTTCCACTGTGAACTTTGATGCTTTTATCAGGGTTGTATTGGCATAGCTACATTTCATCACCAGTGACAACCTGGCCCAAAACGCTGTCTTGCCTCTCCAAAAGGTCTTGGCAAACTTCAACTCTTCTTTGCTTTTGTTCACTAGTGAGCTCCTTCAGGACCATTTTTGCACACACTTTTCTCGTGCCCAGATGAAGATGGTCAATTATACTAAGTGTTCCTATCACAATTATACTGACAAAAATTTTTGGAACAAATAACAGCAACAACAAAAAGGTGCCTCAAAGCTCACCTTACAGAGAGCTGTCTGATGC
Organism: Craseonycteris thonglongyai; assembly: GCA_004027555.1. Classification (NCBI taxonomy): domain Eukaryota; kingdom Metazoa; phylum Chordata; class Mammalia; order Chiroptera; family Craseonycteridae; genus Craseonycteris; species Craseonycteris thonglongyai. The sequence goes on from PVKE010040092.1 coordinate 12,427, forward strand.
CTCTTGAGGCACAGCAGGTTTGGGGTGATGCAGTTATCTTAACCATCAATTTGAAAAGTGTTTACCTTTGATACACTAGGTCTTCAGTCCTGGATCTTGGCCAAGGAGAGCTGCCAGTGTCTCATCCCCTTAGGCGTGTGGATTGCTTCTTCCACAGCACAGGCGGCTCCCTCTCCACAAGCAGTAAATAAACCCTCCCAGCTGTGGGGCTGGTTGTCTTAAAAGAGTCTGATTTCTTTCCAAGAGGAGACTTAGGTATTGTGTCTGTAAAAAAAAAAAAATAAAAAAATAATGCAGAGAAAGAGAAGGGCAGAAGCAAGAGAGTTTAAACTACTTGTTGGACCTTTTCAATTATTCATAGAAAATCTATGTACGTTTTTTAAATCAGCTTTAACCAAAGCAACTTTGCTGTTTCTATTGATCGTGCAATTTATTATTGTTATTTAAAATCTTCAGGCAATAATAAATAAAAAACAGTTGGAGGAAAAAGAAGCTTTTTAGAGGCAAGTAGTTTAATCCTTTTAACAGGCTTATAAACTTAAAGATGGTACCTAATTATTGTATTTGATTTCCCTTGAAAAAGAGCACTGATTTTGGTTTATCTGTTCTAGCTGAAATCGCTTAGTTTTCACTTCTCTGCTGATCAAGTTTCTCTTTTTGTTGTACTCATAAATTAATCTACAAAAAAAAAAGCAAAATATATTACAACTAGAAATAAGAAAGCTTCTATCTGAGCAACAGTCTCATTTCTTTATCACTTCCTGATGAACTCAATTTATTTAATTTCCTTAAGCCTTAGTTCTAGAATTGGTATAATTGGGATACTGACTTTTGCCTTTTCTACTTTGTGGTCAGATGAAGAATACACAAGATAACCATGATGATGAAAATAATTTTGTGTAGTCATTCATGGTTTCTGAAATTAAATTAAGTTTTATTTTCTCTAGGTTGTCAGCCAAATTCAGTTTGTTTGTTTATTTCCAGACTTTAACCCATGAATATAATCTGTCCTAGATTGATACATGGAGGAGAATTAATTGCCATTAAATCAATTACAGCTGACTGAGTAGATTATGAACAAGGAGAAAAGAGAGGAAAAGGTTGGAGAGATGACTGACTGAGAAAAACAGTGAAATACCTGGTAATAACCAAGTCTTACAGAATTTAGCAAATAAAGAAAAATAGTAGTAGCAGCTCAAGAAGAGTTGTTTATGGTAGCTCTATACTCTGAACCTTGGGTCAGCAGTTGGGAAGGAAACGGAGAGGAAAGAAGGACAAGCTGAAAGACTGGGTCAAAATGGAGGAAAGGAAGGACACCATGAGAAGAAAAGGGGGAAGAACAGAGCGGGAAATCAGGTGAGCAAAAGAATAGCTCAGAAATTTCTTCTGACTTTTGGGTTCAAACGAGGAAACTGGAAGCAGAAAGTGAAATATTTGCTGAAACAAAGTTGTTTCACAACTTTTCAGAAAGAAGCAGTGTTGAACCCAAGGAATATAAATGCATGAGTAGATATTGAAGACATTGGGAGTTTGGGTGAGCTTTAGTTCAGCAGAGGAACAGCTTATTTTTAGAGTATCTCATGAGAAAGAATGACTACTATGGGGATATTATGAAAATGTTATTTGAGCTAATGACTTAAACAAACTACATACTCTTTTTAAGAAAAGTCTCAACTGGTTTATTTTTCAGAATGGAGGGTTGATGTAGGGGATGATACAACCTGAGTATTGTTCTAATAAATGTACTGACCATAAGTTTAACATTTCCTCACAAAAAGTGAGAAAGAGGATTTTGGTAAGGGAAGAGTGAGATTGATTATCTGCTGTGTCTTTAATTTATGACTAGCACAGGTTTTTAGTCAATACAAGAAACAACCAACAAAAAACATTTCACCCATGAGGATTATGTGATTTCTTGTATGTGTTACACAGCTCAAAGTGAACTAGAAAGGCTGCTGAGGGTCTCTGACGAATAAGGGTTCTCAAATTGTCACTATGAATATTCTTTTGGCCTAAAGTGAGATTGTAAAACACTCAATTGTTATATGTACATATATTTTTTTTTCCTTAGTCACAAAGAAAGAGTGTAGAGCACAAAACCAGGTCACTTAATTTTTTTTTTTTTTTTTAATTTATTGTTAAATTTGATGAGGTTACATTGGTTGGTAACAATTAGACAGTTTACAGATGTACAAGTCCACCTCACATCATTCATGCATCGTATTATGTGCCCATCACTCAGTATCAGCTCCCCTTCCATCACCTTATATCTAGTGCCCACTCCCACCTCCCCCCACAACTGTCCCCCCG